>JASTWF010000142.1:402439-523133 GCA_030390025.1 Squalus acanthias
CCCCCCCACAATCATTGTGTGTCACTCCCCCCCCACAATCATTGTGTGTCACTCCCCCCCCACAATCATTGTGTGTCACTCCCCCCCCACAATCATTGTGTGTCACTCCCCCCCCACAATCATTGTGTGTCACTCCCCCCCCACAATCATTGTGTGTCACTCCCCCCCCACAATCATTGTGTGTCACTCCCCCCCCACAATCATTGTGTGTCACTCCCCCCCACAATCATTGTGTGTCACTCCCCCCCCACAATCATTGTGTGTCACTCCCCCACAATCATTGTGTGTCACTCCCCCCCCACAATCATTGTGTGTCACTCCCCCCCACAATCATTGTGTGTCACTCCCCCCCCACAATCATTGTGTGTCACTCCCCCCACAATCATTGTGTGTCACTCCCCCCCACAATCATTGTGTGTCACTCCCCCCCCACAATCATTGTGTGTCACTCCCCCCCACAATCATTGTGTGTCACTCCCCCCACAATCATTGTGTGTCACTCCCCCCCACAATCATTGTGTGTCACTCCCCCCCCACAATCATTGTGTGTCACTCCCCCCCCACAATCATTGTGTGTCACTCCCCCCCACAATCATTGTGTGTCACTCCCCCCCCACAATCATTGTGTGTCACTCCCCCCCCACAATCATTGTGTGTCACTCCCCCCCCACAATCATTGTGTGTCACTCCCCCCCACAATCATTGTGTGTCACTCCCCCCCCCACAATCATTGTGTGTCACTCCCCCCCCACAATCATTGTGTGTCACTCCCCCCCCACAATCATTGTGTGTCACTCCCCCCCCACAATCATTGTGTGTCACTCCCCCCCCACAATCATTGTGTGTCACTCCCCCCCCACAATCATTGTGTGTCACTCCCCCCCCACAATCATTGTGTGTCACTCCCCCCCACAATCATTGTGTGTCACTCCCCCCCACAATCATTGTGTGTCACTCCCCCCCCACAATCATTGTGTGTCACTCCCCCCCACAATCATTGTGTGTCACTCCCCCCCACAATCATTGTGTGTCACTCCCCCCCCCACAATCATTGTGTGTCACTCCCCCCCCACAATCATTGTGTGTCACTCCCCCCCCACAATCATTGTGTGTCACTCCCCCCCCACAATCATTGTGTGTCACTCCCCCCCCACAATCATTGTGTGTCACTCCCCCCCCACAATCATTGTGTGTCACTCCCCCCCCACAATCATTGTGTGTCACTCCCCCCCCACAATCATTGTGTGTCACTCCCCCCCCACAATCATTGTGTGTCACTCCCCCCCACAATCATTGTGTGTCACTCCCCCCCCCACAATCATTGTGTGTCACTCCCCCCCCCACAATCATTGTGTGTCACTCCCCCCCCACAATCATTGTGTGTCACTCCCCCCCCACAATCATTGTGTGTCACTCCCCCCCCCACAATCATTGTGTGTCACTCCCCCCCACAATCATTGTGTGTCACTCCCCCCCCACAATCATTGTGTGTCACTCCCCCCCCACAATCATTGTGTGTCACTCCCCCCCCACAATCATTGTGTGTCACTCCCCCCCCACAATCATTGTGTGTCACTCCCCCCCACAATCATTGTGTGTCACTCCCCCCCACAATCATTGTGTGTCACTCCCCCCCACAATCATTGTGTGTCACTCCCCCCCACAATCATTGTGTGTCACTCCCCCCCCACAATCATTGTGTGTCACTCCCCCCCACAATCATTGTGTGTCACTCCCCCCCCACAATCATTGTGTGTCACTCCCCCCCCACAATCATTGTGTGTCACTCCCCCCCCCACAATCATTGTGTGTCACTCCCCCCCCACAATCATTGTGTGTCACTCCCCCCCCACAATCATTGTGTGTCACTCCCCCTCCCCACAATCATTGTGTGTCACTCCCCCCCACAATCATTGTGTGTCACTCCCCCCCCCAGGGTGTTCCCCCAGCAGTAGGTTCAAACTGCCCGCACATTCGGCTCTCGCCCCTCGCCCGATTCCCGCTCCCAGTTAATGTTGCTGCTCCTCTCTCTCTCTTTGATTCCCTCTCTCTATTATCCTTCCCCTTCTCCGTTCCGGCAGTCACACAGATTCTGTCTCCTCAGGGATTGCATTCCTTTCCGTGTAAGAGCTGTAAGAAGGAGTGGGTCTGGCAGGAGGTCTGCAAACTGGCGCTCTTTACTGAAGAGGAGAGGGAGTATTATGAGAAAAAACTGCTGGAACTAACCAAAGATGACACGACGGCCTACAAAAAGGTAATAGGCGACCTATTGAGAGAGATGGACAGAAAGTGCAGGGATTGGGTGGTGTAATTAGTTGAATTACACTGGTGTGGGTAGAAACTCTCCCCTTGCGGCAGACTGCAAAGGTCCTTCTTGAAATAAGTTTGAAGCCAGTGTTACCCCAGTTCCAACCAGGCACAGCTCACAGCATCAAACTGTACCAATTCAGCACCAAACGGCCAATCTCAGCCACAGAGATTTCCAACCTCAGATGGTCTGCTGTGTTTTAACAAGGCTTCTATTTTATTTTACACACTCGGATATCGGTGCAGCTTGTGGACTCCTGCTTATCCAGCGAGTGTTTGATGGGACAGTGTAGAGGGAGCTTTACTCTTTATCTGACCCATGCTGTACCTGTTCTGGGAGTGTTTGATGGAACAGTGTAGAGGGAGCTTTACTCTGTATCTAACCCGTGCTGTACCTGCCCTGGGAGTGTTTGATAGGACAGTGGAGAGGAAGCTTTACTCTGTATCTAACCCGTGCTGTACCTGCCCTGGGAGTGTTTGATAGGACAGTGTAGAGGGAGCTTTACTCTGTATCTAACCCATGCTGTACCTGCCCCGGGAGTGTTTGATGGGACAGTGTCGAGGGAGCTTTACTCTGTATCTAACCCATGCTGTATCTGCTCTGGGAGTGTTTGATAGAGCAGTGTCAAGGAAGCTTTACTCTGTATCTAACCCGTGCTGTACCTGCCCTGGGAGTGTTTGATGGGGACAGTGTAGAGGGAGCTTTACTCTGTATCTAACCCGTGCTGTACCTGCCCTGGGAGTGTTTGATGGGACAGTGTAGAGGGAGCTTTACTCTATATCTAACCCGTGCTGTACCTGCCCTGGGAGTGTTTGATGGGACAGTGTAGAGGGAGCTTTACTCTGTATCTAACCCGTGCTGTACCTGTTCTGGGGGTGTTTGATGGGACAGTGTCGAGGGAGCTTTACTCTGTATCTAACCCGTGCTGTACCTGTTCTGGGAGTGTTTGATGGGACAGTGTAGAGGGAGCTTTACTCTGTATCTAACCCGTGCTGTACCTGTTCTGGGAGTGTTTGATGGGACAGTGTAGAGGGAGCTTTACTCTGTATCTAACCCCGTGCTGAATTTCGTGAGAGGCGTTAGCAGCGCCGCGCCCGGGCGCTAGGGGATTTGCGCCCCATTAGCGCCTCCTTAGGGCGCTAACGGGAGGCGCAAAGCAACCGAATTTTGCCCCCAAAGGGTGGTAGAAGTTTGGAACTCTCTTCTGCAAACGGCAATTGATGTGAGATCAATTGTTAATTTTAAATCTGAGATTGATAGATTTTTGTTATTAAGGGATAGGGGCAAAGGCGGGTAGATGGAGTTAGGTCGCAGATCAGCCATGATCTCATTGAATGGTGGAACAGGCTCGAGGGGCTGAATGGCCTCCTCCTGTTCCTATGGTCCTGTGACTGCACTGCACTGACTGAAAACTGTGGCATGTGCTCAGACTTTGGAACAAGTCAGGATGTTTAAAGGTGAAAAGAAATTCTGTGAAGAAACAGCAGTGATCTCGGCATCTGAAAGAGAAATGTGAAATGAATGCTTCACTCTGGCTCCTTTGTCACAACTTCACCTGTCTTCCCTGGTTCAGATGCTGACGGATCTGTTGTGTATTTCATAGAATCATAAAATGGTTACAGCACCGAAAGAGGCCATTCGGCCCGTCGAGCCCGTTTAGCATCTTAAGATGGTTTTATTGACTTTTACTGTCTCAGAAACATGGCAGGTGGTCGATTGCTGGCTGCAATGTGATCACATCACTGACATGGCGCTGCAAACCTCTGATTACATTAAGCTTTGCTTCAGAAAACAGTGAACCTTTTATCTACCATTTCCCCCCCCCCCCACCCGGCATGAAGGAGTTGATACATTTTTGGGGGTACAGTTCCAGGGGTTCACACTGCCCTCTAGTACCACGTCCAAGTGACCATCCTTCATGTTACAATGAATGTTAGCAGGCTTTTCGACCAAAGGGGCATCGCAGCTGAAGCAGCAGAGTTAGCAGTCCTTAGTCCTTCTGCCACTTGAGATGTGCCCTCAACCTGAGTCTGGACAAGTCGCGTCAGGGGGTGGTGGGAAATAAATAAATGATTGGTACATAAGTTAATTCTCTCTTTCTCTCTCATGTCTGTTAGTGCCCTGACTGCAATTCCCTTGTGCAGAGAGTGGATCTGGAGAGCCTGTGTGTGGAGTGTCTGTTCTGTTCCAAGGCGAGAGGGAAGCTCTATCGGTTCTGCTGGGACTGTATGAGAGAGTGGAAAAGCCCAGCCTCACACAGCGCCGACTGCGGCAATGAGTCCTGTGCCATCACGGCAATGCTGCAGTCCTGCCCGCTCATTGAAGCCTCCAGTATTGAGGTACACCAGTGCCCTGTAGTTCGGGCTTGCCCCAACTGCGAGACCCTGGTCTCCCACTGTCAGGAGGGCTGCCCACAAGTACAATGTCCCAACTGTCTTCATAATTTCTGTTATCGTTGCTTGGGTATTGAAGAGTGTAACTATGCAGAAATTGTGGAACTGAGCGATGACGATGACACAGATTACGAGGACGATTATGATGATCTCAATGAATGTATTAGAGCTGGAAGACAGAAAATTACTGGCAAAAAGAACTACAAAATATATCCTATAAACAAGCTGGACCAGGATGTGACAGAGCATGAAGGAGAAGGCAACAACGACCAGTGATTCATCTGACCTTGACTGGCAGAGCAGCCTTGATACAGAGAGCTAACGGCTCCATCTCCTCCCCCCAGTGACGGTCAAGGCACCACGAAGGCTGTGGTCAGTACAGCTTTAACCTCACCTCGGCTCAGACACTCCCCACTACAAACATCACCAGCCTGACAATAGTGACAAGAGATAATAAAAATTAAAACTTGTATTTATTACGACTCTCAAACACCTTAAAGTGGTTCATAAACTATGAATGAGTTTTGGAGTGTATCAATTGCAGTTATGTAGGAAATAACCATTTAACTTGTTCCGCTGGCAACGATTACATCAGAATCTCTACATTTCCAACAGCCCAAAACCCTCTGCGATGTCTGCGCTCCTGTGAAGCACCTTAGGATGTTTTACTACGCTAAAGGCGCTATATAAATGCAAGTTGTTGAGCAATGTCACTCTGTCATGCAATTATAATAGACTGAGGCAAACTTTAAACTGGGACTAACATATCTTTAGGACAATAGCAAAATACTGTGGATGCTGGAAATCTGAAATAAATGCTGGAAACACTCAGCAGCATCCGTGGAGAGAGAAACAGAGTTAACGTTTCAGGTCTGTGACCCTTTGTCAGAACTGGAAAAAGTTAGGGGTGTAACAGGTTTTAAGCAGGTGCAGAGGCAGGGAAATGGCTGGGGGGTGGGGGGGCGAGGAAGGAAGGAATTAAAGGGACAGTCTGGGCTAGGATTGAAGGCAGGAGAGATTAAAGGTTGCAAATGGGGATGGCAGAATCATCAACAGCTGCCGCCTGAAAAAATGCGGGCAGGGGTTATAGTCTGAAATTGTTGAACTCAATGTTGAATCCAGAAGGTTGTGAAGTGCCTATTCGAAAGATGAGGTGCTGTTCCTCGAGCTTACGTTGAGCTTGCTGTAAGGACCTTTAGGACAATTCCCTTTCAAAATTGGGACTGTATGAGTGGAAAAGCCCAGCCTCATACAGCACTGACTGCGGCAATGACTCCTGCACCATCACGGTAATGCAGCAGTCCTGCCCGCTCACTGAGTCCTCCAATATTGAGGTACACTAGTGCCCCATAGTTCGGGCTTTTAGATTTTAGAATTTAGCAAAGGAGGACCAAGAAATTGATAAGGAAAGAGAAAAAAGAATGAGAGTAAATTAGCAAGAGACATAAAAACAGATTGTAACGTTTCTATAGGTATGTAAATAGGAAGAGATTAGTGAAAATAAACGTGGGCCCATTAGAGGCAGAGACGGGAGAAATTATAATGGGCAATAAGGAAATGGCAGAGACATTAAACAAATACTTTGTATTGTCTTCACGGTAGAAGACACAAAAAACATTCCGGAAATAATGGGGAACCAAGGGTCTAGAGAGAATGAGGAACTTAAAGAAATCAGTATAAGTAAAGACATTGTACTGGAGAAATTAATGGGACTAAGTGGCAACAAATCCCCAGGACCTGATGACCTGCATCCTAGGGTTTTAAGAGGTAGCTGCAGAGATAGTGGATGCACTGGTATTAATCTTCCAAAATTCCTTAGATTCCAGAACAGTCCCCAAGGATTGGAAGGTAGCAAACATAACCCCGCTATTTAAGAAAGGAGGAAGAGAAAAAACAGGCAACTATAGGCCAGTTAGCCTGACATCAAAAGTAGGCAAAATGCTAGAATCTATTATTAGGGACGTGGTAACAGGGCACTTAGAAAATCATGATATGATTAGGCAGTGTCAACATGGTTTTATGAAAGGGAAATCGTATTTGAGAAATCTGTTAGAGTTTTTTGAAGATGTAACTAGTAGGATGGATAAGGGGGAACCAGTGGATGTAGTGTATTTGGATTTTCAAAAAGCGTTCAATAAGATGCCACACAAGAGGTTATTACACAAAATTAGGACTCATGGGATTGGGGGGTTGAGGATTGGTTAATGGACAGAAAACAGAGAGGAATAAACGGGACTTTTTCGGGTTGGCAGGCTGTAACTAGAGGATCAGTGCTTGGGCCTCAGCTATTTACAATCTATATTAATGACTTAGATGTAACGTATCCAAGTTTGCTGATGATACAAAGTTAGGGGGGAATGTAAGCTGTGAGGAGGACACAAAGAGGCTGCAGAGAGATATAGACAGGTTGACTGAGTGGGCAAGAACATGGCAAATGGAATACAATGTGGGGAAGTGTGAAGTTATCCACTTTGGTAGGAAAAAAAGCAGGATATTTTTTGAATGGTGAGAGACTGGGAAATGTTTGCATTCAGAGGGACCCGGGTGTCCTTGTACATCCTTTGTTACCTCTATACTTGATTATTCCAATGCACTCCTGGCTGGCCTCCCACATTCTACCCTGTGTAGACTTGAGGTCATCCAAAACTCGGCTGCCTGTGTGCTAACTCGCACCAAGTCCCATTCATCCATCACCCCTGTGCTCGCTGACCTACATTGGCTCCCGGTTAAGCAATGCCTTGATTTCAAAATTCTCATCCTTGTTTTCAAATCCCTCCATGGCCCTCGCCCCTCCTTATCTCTAATCTCCATCAGCCCCACAACCCCCCGAGATAGCTGCGCTCTTCTAATTCTGCCCTCTTGAGCATCCCTGATTATAACCGCTCAACCTTTGGAGGTCGTGCCTTCTGTTGCCAAGGCCCTAAGCTCTGGAATTCCCTGCCTAAGCCTCTCCGCCTCGCTACCTCTCTTTCCTCCTTTAAGATGCTCCTTAAAACCTACCTCTTTGACCAAGCTTTTGGTCATCTGCCCTAATATATCGTTATGTGGCTCGGTGTCAAATTTTTTGTCTTATAATACTCCTGTGAATCGCCTTGGGATGTTTTACTACGTTAAAGGCGCTATATAAATACAAATTGTTGTTGCAGGTACAGAAAGCAATTAGGAAAGCAAATGGTATGTTAGCTTTTGTTACAAAGAGATTAGAGTAGAAGAGTAAAGAAGTCTTATTACAATTATACAGGGCATTGGTGAGGCCGCACCTGGAGTACTGTGTACGGTTCTGGTCTCCTTACCTAAGGAAAGACATACTTGCCTGAGAGGGAGTGCAGCGAAGGTTCACTAGACTGGGTCCTGGGATGGGGGGATTGTCCTATGAGGAGAGATTGAGTAGACTAGGCCTATATTCCCTAGAGTTTAGAAGAATGAGAGGTGATCTCATTGAAACATATAAAATTCTTACAGGGCTTGACAGGGTTAATGGTGAGAAAATGTTTCCCCCTGGCTGGGGAATCTAGAACACGGGGTCACAGTCTCAGAATAAGGGGTTGGCCATTTAGGACTGAGATGAGGAGAAATTACTTCACTCAAAAGGGTTGTGAATCTTTGGAATTCTCCACCCCGAAGGGCTGTGGAGGCTCAGTCGTTGAGTATATTCAAGACAGAGATCGGTAAATTTTTTGTAACTAAGAGAATCAAGGGATATGGGGATAGTGCGGGAAGTGGAGATGAGGTAGAAGATCAGCCATGATCTTATTGAATGGCGCAGCAGGCTCGAAAGGCCAAACTGCTGACTCCAGCTCCTGTTTCTTATGTTCTTAAAAGAATTTAAATGTTTTTTAATTTCCCTCCTCCTCTTCTAAAGACACAGACTCTTGCTGAGGTACTGTTCTACAGAAGCCCTCTGACACCTTGTCCAAGTCACCATTCTTCATGTGTGAGCTGAGACAGTGAGTGCGTGCAGCATATTTGACTGCAGGAGCATCACAGCTGAGGCTTCTCCTGTCCTCTCTCGAAGTCCACACTTTGTAGCAGGAAGGATTGGGCAGCAATCAGGAGCAGGCCCCCGACTCATTTTCCCCTTCAGTAGCCCAGGATTACTGTCGCTGTTTGTCGCACACCTGCTGCTCCAATCAGCTAACACGGGAACAGGAGGAGGCCATTCAGCCCATCTTTTCCAGAACTCCTTGTTTGAATCCCTCCAATCAAGTTTCCACCCCTGCTACTGTCCCGAAACGGCTCTCATCAAAGTTACAAATGACATCCTTTGTGACTGTGACAAAGGTAAACTATCCCTCCTCGTCCTTCTTGACTTGTCTGCAGCCTTTGACACGGTTGACCACTCCATCCTCCTCCAATGCCTCTCCACCGTTGTCCAGCTGGGTGGGACTGCACTCGCCTGGTTCCATTCTTATCTATCTAATCGTAGCCAGAAAAATCACCTGCAATGGCTTCTCTTCCCGCTCCCGCATCGTTACCTCTGGGGTCCCCCAAGGATCTATCCTTGGGCCCCTCCTATTTATCATCTATATGCTACCCCTCGGTGACATCATCTGAAAACACGACGTCAGTTTCCACATGTACGCTGACGACACCCAGCTCTACCTCACTACCACTTCTCTCGACCCCTCCACTGTCTCTAAATTGTCAGACTGCTTGTCAGACATCCAGTACTGGATGAGCAGAAATTTTCGCCAAATAAATATTGGGAAGACCGAAGCCATTGTCTTTGGTCCCCGCCACAAACTGACCCCATCTCTCTCTCTAGCATCTGTCTGAGGCTGAACCAGACTTTTCGCAACCTTGGTGTCATAGTTAACCCTGAAATGAGCTTCTGACCACATATCTGCAGCAGAACAAAGACCTCCTATTTCCACCTCCGTAACATCGCCCGTCTCCACCCTTGCCTCAGCTCATCCGCTGCTGAAACCTTCATCCATGCCTTTGTTACCTCTAGACTTGACTATTCCAACGCACTCCTGGCTGGCCTCTCACATTCTACCCTACGTAAACTTGTGGTCATCTAAAACTCGGCTGCCCCGTGTCCTAACTCGCACCGAGTCCCGTTCGCCCATCACCCCTGTGCTCGCTGACCTACATTGGCTCCCGGTTAAGCAGCACCTTGATTTCAAAATTCTCATCCTCGTTTTCAAATCCCTCCATGGCCTCGCCTCTCCCTATTTCTGTAATCTCCATCAGCCCCACAACCCCCCAAGATATCTGCTCTCCTCAAATTCTTCCCTCTTGAGCATCCCTTGATTACAATCGCTCAACCATCGGTGGCCATGCCTTCAGCTGCCTGGGCCCTAAGCTCTGGAACTCGCTCCCTAAACCACTCCGCCTCTCTATCCTGTTTTAAGACGCTCCTTAAAACCTATCTCTTTGACCAATCTTTTGGTCATCTGCCCTAATTTCTTCTTATGTGGCTAAGTGTTAAATTTTTGTCTTGTAATACTTCTGGGAAGCGCCTTGGGATATTTTACGAAGTTAAAGGCGCTATAAGTAGTTGTTGTTGTTACACAGGAACAGGAGGAGGTCCATTCAGCCCCTCGAGCCTGTTACACAGGAACAGGAGGAGGTCCATTCAGCCCCTCGAGCCTGTTACACAGGAACAGGAGGAGGCCCATTCAGCCCCACGAGCCTGTTACACAGGAACAGGAGGAGGCCCATTCAGCCCCTCGAGCCTGTTACACAGGAACAGGAGGAGGCCATTCAGCCCCCTCGAGCCTCAACACAGGAAAAGGAGGAGGCCATTCAGCCCCCTTGAGCCTCAACACAGGAACAGGAGGAGGCCATTCAGTCCCCTCGAGCCTGTTACACAGGAACAGGAGGAGGCCTGTTCAGCCGCTCGAGCCTGTTACACAGGAACAGGAGGAGGCCATTCAGCCCCCTCGAGCCTTAACACAGGAACAGGAGGAGGCCATTCAGCCCCTTGAGCCTCAACACAGGAACAGGAGGAGGCCATTCAGCCCCTCGAGCCTCAACACAGGAACAGGAGGAGGCCATTCAGCCCCTTGAGACTGTTACACAGGAACAGGAGGAGGCCATTCAGCCCCCTCGAGCCTCAACACAGGAACAGGAGGAGGCCATTCAGCCCCCTCGAGCCTCAACACAGGAACAGGAGGAGGCCATACAGCCCCCTCGAGCCTCAACACAGGAACAGGAGGAGGCCATTCAGCCCCTTGAGCCGGTTACACAAGAACAGGCCATTCAGCCCCTCGAGCCTGTTACACAGGAACAGGAGGAGGCCATTCAGCCCCTCGAGCCTGTTACACAGGAACAGGAGGAGGCCGTTCAGCTCCTCGAGCCTGTTAAATAGGAACAGGAGGAGGCCGTACAGCCCCTCGAGCCTGTTACACAGGAACAGGAGGAGGCCTGTTCAGCCCCTCGAGCCTGTTACACAGGAACAGGAGGAGGCCATTCAGCCCCTCGAGCCTCAACACAGGAACAGGAGGAGGCCCATTCAGCCCCTCGAGCCTCAACACAGGAACAGGAGGAGGCCATTCAGCCCCTTGAGCCTCAACACAGGAACAGGAGGAGGCCATTCAGCCCCTTGAGCCTGTTACACAGGAACAGGAGGAGGCCGTTCAGCCCCCTCGAGCCTCAACACAGGAACAGGAGGAGGCCATTCAGCCCCTTGAGCCTGTTACAGAGGAACAGGAGGAGGCCGTTCAGCCCCCTCGAGCCTCAACACATGAACAGGAGGAGGCCATTCAGCCCCTCGAGCCTCAACACAGGAACAGGAGGAGGCCATTCAGCCCCTCGAGCCTCAACACAGGAACAGGAGGAGGCCATTCAGCCCCTTGAGACTGTTACACAGGAACAGGAGTAGGCCATTCAGCCCCCTCGAGCCTCAACACAGGAACAGGAGGAGGCCATTCAGCCCCCTCGAGCCTCAACACAGGAACAGGAGGCCATTCAGCCCCTTGAGCCTGTTACACAAGAACAGGAGGAGGCCATTCAGCCCCTCGAGCCTGTTACACAGGAACAGGAGGAGGCCATTCAGCCCCTCGAGCCTGTTACACAGGAACAGGAGGAGGCCATTCAGCCCCTCGAGCCTGTTACACAGGAACAGGAGGAGGCCATTCAGCCCCTCGAGCCCTGTTACACAGGAACAGGAGGAGGCCATTCAGCCCCTCGAGCCTGTTACACGGGAACAGGAGGAGGCCGTTCAGCCCCTCGAGTCTATTACACAGGAACAGGAGGAGGCACATCAGCCCCTCGAGCCTGTTAAATAGGAACAGGAGAAGGCCGTACAGCCCCTCAAGCCTGTTACACAGGAACAGGAGGAGGCCATTCAGCCCCTCGAGCCTGTTACACGGGAACAGGAGGAGGCCGTTCAGCCCCTCGAGCCTATTACACAGGAACAGGAGGAGGCACTTCAGCCCCTCGAGCCTGTTAAATAGGAACAGGAGGAGGCCGTACAGCACCTCAAGCCTGTTACACAGGAACAGGAGGAGGCCATTCAGCCCCTCGAGCCTGTTACACAGGAACAGGAGGAGGCCATTCAGCCCCTCGAGCCTGTTACACAGGAACAGGAGGAGGCCGTACAGCCCCTCGAGCCTGTTACACAGGAACAGGAGGAGGCCATTCAGCCCCTCAAGCCTGTTACACAGGAACAGGAGGAGGCCATTCAGCCCCTCGAGCCTGTTACACAGGAACAGGAGGAGGCTGTTCAGCCCCTCGAGCCTGTTACACAGGAACAGGAGGAGGCTGTTCAGCCCCTCGAGCCTGTTAAATAGGAACAGGAGGAGGCCGTACAGCCCCTCGAGCCTGTTACACAGGAACAGGAGGAGGCCATTCAGCCCCTCGAGCCTGTTACACAGGAACAGGAGGAGGCCATTCAGACCCTTGAGCCTGTTACACAGGAACAGGAGGAGGCCATTCAGCCCCTCGAGCCTGTTACACAGGAACAGGAGGAGGCCATTCAGTCCCTTGAGCCTGTTACACAGGAACAGGCCTGTTCAGCCCCTCGAGCCTGTTACACAGGAACAGGAGGAGGCCATTCAGCCCCTTGAGCCTGTTACACAGGAACAGGAGGAGGCCATTCATCCCCCTCGAGGCTGTTACACAGGAGGAGGCCATTCAGCCCCTCGAGCCTGTTACACGGGAACAGGAGGAGGCCATTTGGCCCCTCGAGCCTGTTACACAGAAACAGGAGGAGCCCATTCGGCCTCTCGAGCCTCAACACAGGAACAGGAGGAGGCCATTCAGTCCCTCTAGCCTGTTACACAGGAACAGGAGGAGGCCGTTCAGCCCCTCGAGCCTGTTACACAGGAACAGGAGGAGGCCATTCAGCCTCTCGAGCCTGTTAAATAGGAACAGGAGGAGGCCGTACAGCCCCTCGAGCCTGTTACACAGGAACAGGAGGAGGCCATTCAGCCCCTCGAGCCTGTTACACAGGAACAGGCCATTCAGCACCTCGAGCCTGTTACACAGGAACAGGAGGAGACCATTCAGCCCCTCGAGCCTCAACACAGGAACAGGAGGAGGCCATTCAGTCCCCTCGAGCCTGTTACACAGGAACAGGAGGAGGCCTGTTCAGCCCCTCGAGCCTGTTACACAGGAACAGGAGGAGGCCTGTTCAGCCCCTCGAGCCTCAACACAGGAACAGGAGGAGGCCATTCAGCCCCCTCGAGCCTCAACACAGGAACAGGAGGAGGCCATTCAGCCCCTCGAGCCTCAACACAGGAACAGGAGGAGGCCATTCAGCCCCTTGAGCCTGTTATACAGGAACAGGAGGAGGCCATTCAGCCCCCTCGAGCCTCAACACAGGAACAGGAGGAGACCATTCAGCCCCTTCGAGCCTCAACACAGGAACAGGAGGAGGCCATTCAGCCCCCTCGAGCCTTAACACAGGAACAGGAGGAGGCCATTCAGCCCCTCGAGCCTCAACACAGGAACAGGAGGAGGCCATTCAGCCCCTCGAGCCTCAACACAGGAACAGGAGGAGGCCATTCAGCCCCTTGAGACTGTTACACAGGAACAGGAGGAGGCCATTCAGCCCCCTCGAGCCTCAACACAGGAACAGGAGGAGGCCATTCAGCCCCCTCGAGCCTCAACACAGGAACAGGAGGAGGCCATACAGCCCCCTCGAGCCTCAACACAGGAACAGGAGGAGGCCATTCAGCCCCTTGAGCCTGTTACACAACAACAGGCCATTCAGCCCCTCGAGCCTGTTACACAGGAACAGGAGGAGGCCATTCAGCCCCTCGAGCCTGTTAAATAGGAACAGGAGGAGGCCGTACAGCCCCGCGAGCCTGTTACACAGGAACAGGAGGAGGCCATTCAGCCCCTCGAGCCTGTTACACAGGAACAGGAGGAGGCCATTCAGCCCCTTGAGCCTGTTACACAGGATCAGGAGGAGGCCTGTTCAGCCCCTCGAGCCTGTTACACAGTAACAGGAGGAGGCCTGTTCAGCCCCTCGAGCCTGTTACACAGGAACAGGAGGAGGCCATTCAGCCCATCGAGCCTCAACACAGGAACAGGAGGAGGCCCATTCAGCCCCTCGAGCCTCAACACAGGAACAGGAGGAGGCCATTCAGCCCCTTGAGCCTGTTACACAGGAACAGGAGGAGGCCATTCAGCCCCTCGAGCCTGTTACACAGGAACAGGAGCAGGCCATTCAGCCCCTTGAGCCTGTTACACAGGATCAGGAGGAGGCCTGTTCAGCCCCTCGAGCCTGTTACACAGGAACATGAGGAGGCCATTCAGCCCCTTGAGCCTGTTACACAGTAACAGGTGGAGGCCTGTTCAGCCCCTCGAGCCTGTTACACAGGAACAGGAGGAGGCCATTCAGCCCCTCGAGCCTCAACACAGGAACAGGAGGAGGCCCATTCAGCCCCTCGAGCCTCAACACAGGAACAGGAGGAGGCCATTCAGCCCCTTGAGCCTGTTACACAGGAACAGGAGGAGGCCTGTTCAGCCCCTCGAGCCTCAACACAGGAACAGGAGGAGGCCATTCAGCCCCCTCGAGCCTCAACACAGGTACAGGAGGAGGCCATTCAGCCCCTCGAGCCTCAACACAGGAACAGGAGGAGGCCATTCAGCCCCTCGAGCCTCAACACAGGAACAGGAGGAGGCCATTCAGCCCCTTGAGACTGTTACACAGGAACAGGAGGAGGCCATTCAGCCCCCTCGAGCCTCAACACAGGAACAGGAGGAGGCCATTCAGCCCCTCGAGCCTGTTACACAGGAACAGGAGGAGGCCGTTCAGCCTCTCGAGCCTGTTAAATAGGAACAGGAGGAGGCCGTACAGCCCCTCAAGCCTGTTACACAGGAACAGGAGCAGGCCATTCAGCCCCTCGAGCCTGTTACACAGGAACAGGAGGAGGCCATTCAGCCCCTTGAGCCTGTTACACAGGATCAGGAGGAGGCCTGTTCAGCCCCTCGAGCCTGTTACACAGTAACAGGAGGAGGCCTGTTCAGCCCCTCGAGCCTGTTACACAGGAACAGGAGCAGGCCATTCAGCCCCTTGAGCCTGTTACACAGGATCAGGAGGAGGCCTGTTCAGCCCCTCGAGCCTGTTACACAGGAACAGGAGGAGGCTGTTCAGCCCCTCGAGCCTGTTAAATAGGAACAGGAGGAGGCCGTACAGCCCCTCGAGCCTGTTACACAGGAACAGGAGGAGGCCATTCAGCCCCTCGAGCCTGTTACACAGGAACAGGAGGAGGCCATTCAGACCCTTGAGCCTGTTACACAGGAACAGGAGGAGGCCATTCAGCCCCTCGAGCCTGTTACACAGGAACAGGAGGAGGCCATTCAGTCCCTTGAGCCTGTTACACAGGAACAGGCCTGTTCAGCCCCTCGAGCCTGTTACACAGGAACAGGAGGAGGCCATTCAGCCCCTTGAGCCTGTTACACAGGAACAGGAGGAGGCCATTCATCCCCCTCGAGGCTGTTACACAGGAGGAGGCCATTCAGCCCCTCGAGCCTGTTACACGGGAACAGGAGGAGGCCATTTGGCCCCTCGAGCCTGTTACACAGAAACAGGAGGAGCCCATTCGGCCTCTCGAGCCTCAACACAGGAACAGGAGGAGGCCATTCAGTCCCTCTAGCCTGTTACACAGGAACAGGAGGAGGCCGTTCAGCCCCTCGAGCCTGTTACACAGGAACAGGAGGAGGCCATTCAGCCTCTCGAGCCTGTTAAATAGGAACAGGAGGAGGCCGTACAGCCCCTCGAGCCTGTTACACAGGAACAGGAGGAGGCCATTCAGCCCCTCGAGCCTGTTACACAGGAACAGGCCATTCAGCACCTCGAGCCTGTTACACAGGAACAGGAGGAGACCATTCAGCCCCTCGAGCCTATTACACAGGAACAGGAGGAGGCCGTTCAGCCCCTCGAGCCTTTTACACAGGAACAGGAGGAGGCCATTCAGCCCCTCGAGCCTGATACACAGGAACAGGAGGAGGCCATTCAGCTACTCGAGCCTGTTACACAGGAACAGGAGGAGGCCTGTTCAGCCCCTCGACCCTCAACACAGGAACAGGAGGAGGCCATTCATCCCCCTCGATCCTGTTACACAGGAGGCCATTCAGCCCCTCGAGCCTGTTACACGGGAACAGGAGGAGGCCATTTGGCCCCTCGAGCCTGTTACACAGAAACAGGAGGTGCCCAGTCGGCCTCTCGAGCCTCAACACAGGAACAGGAGGAGGCCATTCAGCCCCTCGAGCCTGTTACACAGGAACAGGAGGAGGCCATTCAGCCCCTCGAGCCTGTTACACAGGAACAGGAGGAGGCCAGCCAGCCCCTCGAGCCTGTTACACAGGAACAGGAGGAGGCCCATTCAGCCCCACGAGCCTGTTACACAGGAACAGGAGGAGGCCCATTCAGCCCCCCGAGCCTGTTGCACAGGAACAGGAGGAGGCCATTCAGCTCCCTCGAGCCTCAACACAGGAACAGGAGGAGGCCATTCAGCCCCCTCGAGCCTCAACACAGGAACAGGAGGAGGCCATTCAGTCCCCTCGAGCCTGTTACACAGGAACAGGAGGAGGCCTGTTCAGCCCCTCGAGCCTGTTACACAGGAACAGGAGGAGGCCTGTTCAGCCCCTCGAGCCTCAACACAGGAACAGGAGGAGGCCATTCAGCCCCCTCGAGTCTCAACACAGGAACAGGAGGAGGCCATTCAGCCCCTCGAGCCTCAACACAGGAACAGGAGGAGGCCTGTTCAGCCCCTCGAGCCTGTTACACAGGAACAGGAGGAGGCTGTTCAGCCCCTCGAGCCTGTTAAATAGGAACAGGAGGAGGCCGTACAGCCCCTCGAGCCTGTTACACAGGAACATGAGGAGGCCATTCAGCCCCTCGAGCCTGTTACACAGGAACAGGAGGAGGCCATTCAGACCCTTGAGCCTGTTACACAGGAACAGGAGGAGGCCATTCAGCCCCTCGAGCCTGTTACACAGGAACAGGAGGAGGCCATTCAGTCCCTTGAGCCTGTTACACAGGAACAGGCCTGTTCAGCCCCTCGAGCCTGTTACACAGGAACAGGAGGAGGCCATTCAGCCCCTTGAGCCTGTTACACAGGAACAGGAGGAGGCCATTCATCCCCCTCGAGGCTGTTACACAGGAGGAGGCCATTCAGCCCCTCGAGCCTGTTACACGGGAACAGGAGGAGGCCATTTGGCCCCTCGAGCCTGTTACACAGAAACAGGAGGAGCCCATTCGGCCTCTCGAGCCTCAACACAGGAACAGGAGGAGGCCATTCAGTCCCTCTAGCCTGTTACACAGGAACAGGAGGAGGCCGTTCAGCCCCTCGAGCCTGTTACACAGGAACAGGAGGAGGCCATTCAGCCTCTCGAGCCTGTTAAATAGGAACAGGAGGAGGCCGTACAGCCCCTCGAGCCTGTTACACAGGAACAGGAGGAGGCCATTCAGCCCCTCGAGCCTGTTACACAGGAACAGGCCATTCAGCACCTCGAGCCTGTTACACAGGAACAGGAGGAGACCATTCAGCCCCTCGAGCCTATTACACAGGAACAGGAGGAGGCCATTCAGCCCCTCGAGCCTTTTACACAGGAACAGGAGGAGGCAATTCAGCCCCTCGAGCCTGATACACAGGAACAGGAGGAGGCCATTCAGCTACTCGAGCCTGTTACACAGGAACAGGAGGAGGCCTGTTCAGCCCCTCGACCCTCAACACAGGAACAGGAGGAGGCCATTCATCCCCCTCGATCCTGTTACATAGGAGGCCATTCAGCCCCTCGAGCCTGTTACACGGGAACAGGAGGAGGCCATTTGGCCCCTCGAGCCTGTTACACAGAAACAGGAGGTGCCCAGTCGGCCTCTCGAGCCTCAACACAGGAACAGGAGGAGGCCATTCAGCCCCTCGAGCCTGTTACACAGGAACAGGAGGAGGCCATTCAGCCCCTCGAGCCTGTTACACAGGAACAGGAGGAGGCCAGCCAGCCCCTCGAGCCTGTTACACAGGAACAGGAGGAGGCCCATTCAGCCCCACGAGCCTGTTACACAGGAACAGGAGGAGGCCCATTCAGCCCCTCGAGCCTGTTGCACAGGAACAGGAGGAGGCCATTCAGCTCCCTCGAGCCTCAACACAGGAACAGGAGGAGGCCATTCAGCCCCCTCGAGCCTCAACACAGGAACAGGAGGAGGCCATTCAGTCCCCTCGAGCCTGTTACACAGGAACAGGAGGAGGCCTGTTCAGCCCCTCGAGCCTGTTACACAGGAACAGGAGGAGGCCTGTTCAGCCCCTCGAGCCTCAACACAGGAACAGGAGGAGGCCATTCAGCCCCCTCGAGCCTCAACACAGGAACAGGAGGAGGCCATTCAGCCCCTCGAGCCTCAACACAGGAACAGGAGGAGGCCATTCAGCCCCTTGAGCCTGTTATACAGGAACAGGAGGAGGCCATTCAGCCCCCTCGAGCCTCAACACAGGAACAGGAGGAGACCATTCAGCCCCTTCGAGCCTCAACACAGGAACAGGAGGAGGCCATTCAGCCCCCTCGAGCCTTAACACAGGAACAGGAGGAGGCCATTCAGCCCCTCGAGCCTCAACACAGGAACAGGAGGAGGCCATTCAGCCCCTCGAGCCTCAACACAGGAACAGGAGGAGGCCATTCAGCCCCTTGAGACTGTTACACAGGAACAGGAGGAGGCCATTCAGCCCCCTCGAGCCTCAACACAGGAACAGGAGGAGGCCATTCAGCCCCCTCGAGCCTCAACACAGGAACAGGAGGAGGCCATACAGCCCCCTCGAGCCTCAACACAGGAACAGGAGGAGGCCATTCAGCCCCTTGAGCCTGTTACACAACAACAGGCCATTCAGCCCCTCGAGCCTGTTACACAGGAACAGGAGGAGGCCATTCAGCCCCTCGAGCCTGTTACACAGGAACAGGAGGAGGCCGTTCAGCCCCTCGAGCCTGTTAAATAGGAACAGGAGGAGGCCGTACAGCCCCTCGAGCCTGTTACACAGGAACAGGAGGAGGCCATTCAGCCCCTCGAGCCTGTTACACAGGAACAGGAGGAGGCCATTCAGCCCCTTGAGCCTGTTACACAGGATCAGGAGGAGGCCTGTTCAGCCCCTGGAGCCTGTTACACAGTAACAGGAGGAGGCCTGTTCAGCCCCTCGAGCCTGTTACACAGGAACAGGAGGAGGCCATTCAGCCCCTCGAGCCTCAACACAGGAACAGGAGGAGGCCCATTCAGCCCCTCGAGCCTCAACACAGGAACAGGAGGAGGCCATTCAGCCCCTTGAGCCTGTTACACAGGAACAGGAGGAGGCCATTCAGCCCCTCGAGCCTGTTACACAGGAACAGGAGCAGGCCATTCAGCCCCTTGAGCCTGTTACACAGGATCAGGAGGAGGCCTGTTCAGCCCCTCGAGCCTGTTACACAGGATCAGGAGGAGGCCTGTTCAGCCCCTCGAGCCTGTTACACAGGAACAGGAGGAGGCCATTCAGCCCCTTGAGCCTGTTACACAGTAACAGGAGGAGGCCATTCAGCCCCTTGAGCCTGTTACACAGGAACAGGAGGAGGCCTGTTCAGCCCCTCGAGCCTCAACACAGGAACAGGAGGAGGCCATTCAGCCCCTTGAGCCTGTTACACAGGAACAGGAGGAGGCCTGTTCAGCCCCTCGAGCCTCAACACAGGAACAGGAGGAGGCCATTCAGCCCCTTGAGACTGTTACACAGGAACAGGAGGAGGCCATTCAGCCCCCTCGAGCCTCAACACAGGAACAGGAGGAGGCCATTCAGCCCCCTCGAGCCTCAACACAGGAACAGGAGGAGGCCATTCAGCCCCCTCGAGCCTCAACACAGGAACAGGAGGAGGCCATTCAGCCCCCTCGAGCCTGTTACACGGGAACAGGAGGAGGCCGTTCAGCCCCTCGAGCCTATTACACAGGAACAGGAGGAGGCAGTTCAGCCCCTCGAGCCTGTTAAATAGGAACAGGAGGAGGCCGTACAGCCCCTCAAGCCTGTTACACAGGAACAGGAGGAGGCCATTCAGCCCCTCGAGCCTGTTACACAGGAACAGGAGGAGGCCATTCAGCCCCTCGAGCCTGTTACACAGGAACAGGAGGAGGCTGTTCAGCCCCTCGAGCCTGTTAAATAGGAACAGGAGGAGGCCGTACAGCCCCTCGAGCCTGTTACACAGGAACAGGAGGTGGCCATTCAGCCCCTTGAGCCTGTTACACAGGAACAGGCCTGTTCAGCCCCTCGAGCCTGTTACACAGGAACAGGAGGAGGCCATTCAGTCCCTTGAGCCTGTTACACAGGAACAGGCCTGTTCAGCCCCTCGAGCCTGTTACACAGGAACAGGAGGAGGCCATTCAGCCCCTTGAGCCTGTTACACAGGAACAGGAGGAGGCCATTCATCCCCCTCGAGGCTGTTACACAGGAGGAGGCCATTCAGCCCCTCGAGCCTGTTACACGGGAACAGGAGGAGGCCATTCGGCCCCTCGAGCCTGTTACACAGAAACAGGAGGAGCCCATTCGGCCTCTCGAGCCTCAACACAGGAACAGGAGGAGGCCATTCAGCCCCTCTAGCCTGTTACACAGGAACAGGAGGAGGCCGTTCAGCCCCTCGAGCCTGTTACACAGGAACAGGAGGAGGCCATTCAGCCCCTCGAGCCTTTTAAATAGGAACAGGAGGAGGCCGTACAGCCCCTCGAGCCTGTTACACAGGAACAGGAGGAGGCCATTCAGCCCCTCGAGCCTGTTACACAGGAACAGGCCATTCAGCCCCTCGAGCCTGTTACACAGGAACAGGAGGAGGCCATTCAGCCCCTCGAGCCTGTTACACAGGAACAGGAGGAGGCCGTTCAGCTCCTCGAGCCTGTTAAATAGGAACAGGAGGAGGCCGTACAGCCCCTCGAGCCTGTTACACAGGAACAGGAGGAGGCCATTCAGCCCCTCGAGCCTGTTACACAGGAACAGGAGGAGGCCATTCAGCCCCTTGAGCCTGTTACACAGGATCAGGAGGAGGCCTGTTCAGCCCCTCGAGCCTGTTACACAGTAACAGGAGGAGGCCTGTTCAGCCCCTCGAGCCTGTTACACAGGAACAGGAGGAGGCCATTCAGCCCCTCGAGCCTGTTACACAGGAACAGGAGGAGGCCATTCAGCCCCTTGAGCCTGTTACACAGGATCAGGAGGAGGCCTGTTCAGCCCCTCGAGCCTGTTACACAGTAACAGGAGGAGGCCTGTTCAGCCCCTCGAGCCTGTTACACAGGAACAGGAGCAGGCCATTCAGCCCCTTGAGCCTGTTACACAGGATCAGGAGGAGGCCTGTTCAGCCCCTCGAGCCTGTTACACAGGAACAGGAGGAGGCTGTTCAGCCCCTCGAGCCTGTTAAATAGGAACAGGAGGAGGCCGTACAGCCCCTCGAGCCTGTTACACAGGAACAGGAGGAGGCCATTCAGCCCCTCGAGCCTGTTACACAGGAACAGGAGGAGGCCATTCAGACCCTTGAGCCTGTTACACAGGAACAGGAGGAGGCCATTCAGCCCCTCGAGCCTGTTACACAGGAACAGGAGGAGGCCATTCAGTCCCTTGAGCCTGTTACACAGGAACAGGCCTGTTCAGCCCCTCGAGCCTGTTACACAGGAACAGGAGGAGGCCATTCAGCCCCTTGAGCCTGTTACACAGGAACAGGAGGAGGCCATTCATCCCCCTCGAGGCTGTTACACAGGAGGAGGCCATTCAGCCCCTCGAGCCTGTTACACGGGAACAGGAGGAGGCCATTTGGCCCCTCGAGCCTGTTACACAGAAACAGGAGGAGCCCATTCGGCCTCTCGAGCCTCAACACAGGAACAGGAGGAGGCCATTCAGTCCCTCTAGCCTGTTACACAGGAACAGGAGGAGGCCGTTCAGCCCCTCGAGCCTGTTACACAGGAACAGGAGGAGGCCATTCAGCCTCTCGAGCCTGTTAAATAGGAACAGGAGGAGGCCGTACAGCCCCTCGAGCCTGTTACACAGGAACAGGAGGAGGCCATTCAGCCCCTCGAGCCTGTTACACAGGAACAGGCCATTCAGCACCTCGAGCCTGTTACACAGGAACAGGAGGAGACCATTCAGCCCCTCGAGCCTATTACACAGGAACAGGAGGAGGCCGTTCAGCCCCTCGAGCCTTTTACACAGGAACAGGAGGAGGCCATTCAGCCCCTCGAGCCTGATACACAGGAACAGGAGGAGGCCATTCAGCTACTCGAGCCTGTTACACAGGAACAGGAGGAGGCCTGTTCAGCCCCTCGACCCTCAACACAGGAACAGGAGGAGGCCATTCATCCCCCTCGATCCTGTTACACAGGAGGCCATTCAGCCCCTCGAGCCTGTTACACGGGAACAGGAGGAGGCCATTTGGCCCCTCGAGCCTGTTACACAGAAACAGGAGGTGCCCAGTCGGCCTCTCGAGCCTCAACACAGGAACAGGAGGAGGCCATTCAGCCCCTCGAGCCTGTTACACAGGAACAGGAGGAGGCCATTCAGCCCCTCGAGCCTGTTACACAGGAACAGGAGGAGGCCAGCCAGCCCCTCGAGCCTGTTACACAGGAACAGGAGGAGGCCCATTCAGCCCCACGAGCCTGTTACACAGGAACAGGAGGAGGCCCATTCAGCCCCCCGAGCCTGTTGCACAGGAACAGGAGGAGGCCATTCAGCTCCCTCGAGCCTCAACACAGGAACAGGAGGAGGCCATTCAGCCCCCTCGAGCCTCAACACAGGAACAGGAGGAGGCCATTCAGTCCCCTCGAGCCTGTTACACAGGAACAGGAGGAGGCCTGTTCAGCCCCTCGAGCCTGTTACACAGGAACAGGAGGAGGCCTGTTCAGCCCCTCGAGCCTCAACACAGGAACAGGAGGAGGCCATTCAGCCCCCTCGAGTCTCAACACAGGAACAGGAGGAGGCCATTCAGCCCCTCGAGCCTCAACACAGGAACAGGAGGAGGCCTGTTCAGCCCCTCGAGCCTGTTACACAGGAACAGGAGGAGGCTGTTCAGCCCCTCGAGCCTGTTAAATAGGAACAGGAGGAGGCCGTACAGCCCCTCGAGCCTGTTACACAGGAACATGAGGAGGCCATTCAGCCCCTCGAGCCTGTTACACAGGAACAGGAGGAGGCCATTCAGACCCTTGAGCCTGTTACACAGGAACAGGAGGAGGCCATTCAGCCCCTCGAGCCTGTTACACAGGAACAGGAGGAGGCCATTCAGTCCCTTGAGCCTGTTACACAGGAACAGGCCTGTTCAGCCCCTCGAGCCTGTTACACAGGAACAGGAGGAGGCCATTCAGCCCCTTGAGCCTGTTACACAGGAACAGGAGGAGGCCATTCATCCCCCTCGAGGCTGTTACACAGGAGGAGGCCATTCAGCCCCTCGAGCCTGTTACACGGGAACAGGAGGAGGCCATTTGGCCCCTCGAGCCTGTTACACAGAAACAGGAGGAGCCCATTCGGCCTCTCGAGCCTCAACACAGGAACAGGAGGAGGCCATTCAGTCCCTCTAGCCTGTTACACAGGAACAGGAGGAGGCCGTTCAGCCCCTCGAGCCTGTTACACAGGAACAGGAGGAGGCCATTCAGCCTCTCGAGCCTGTTAAATAGGAACAGGAGGAGGCCGTACAGCCCCTCGAGCCTGTTACACAGGAACAGGAGGAGGCCATTCAGCCCCTCGAGCCTGTTACACAGGAACAGGCCATTCAGCACCTCGAGCCTGTTACACAGGAACAGGAGGAGACCATTCAGCCCCTCGAGCCTATTACACAGGAACAGGAGGAGGCCATTCAGCCCCTCGAGCCTTTTACACAGGAACAGGAGGAGGCAATTCAGCCCCTCGAGCCTGATACACAGGAACAGGAGGAGGCCATTCAGCTACTCGAGCCTGTTACACAGGAACAGGAGGAGGCCTGTTCAGCCCCTCGACCCTCAACACAGGAACAGGAGGAGGCCATTCATCCCCCTCGATCCTGTTACATAGGAGGCCATTCAGCCCCTCGAGCCTGTTACACGGGAACAGGAGGAGGCCATTTGGCCCCTCGAGCCTGTTACACAGAAACAGGAGGTGCCCAGTCGGCCTCTCGAGCCTCAACACAGGAACAGGAGGAGGCCATTCAGCCCCTCGAGCCTGTTACACAGGAACAGGAGGAGGCCATTCAGCCCCTCGAGCCTGTTACACAGGAACAGGAGGAGGCCAGCCAGCCCCTCGAGCCTGTTACACAGGAACAGGAGGAGGCCCATTCAGCCCCACGAGCCTGTTACACAGGAACAGGAGGAGGCCCATTCAGCCCCTCGAGCCTGTTGCACAGGAACAGGAGGAGGCCATTCAGCTCCCTCGAGCCTCAACACAGGAACAGGAGGAGGCCATTCAGCCCCCTCGAGCCTCAACACAGGAACAGGAGGAGGCCATTCAGTCCCCTCGAGCCTGTTACACAGGAACAGGAGGAGGCCTGTTCAGCCCCTCGAGCCTGTTACACAGGAACAGGAGGAGGCCTGTTCAGCCCCTCGAGCCTCAACACAGGAACAGGAGGAGGCCATTCAGCCCCCTCGAGCCTCAACACAGGAACAGGAGGAGGCCATTCAGCCCCTCGAGCCTCAACACAGGAACAGGAGGAGGCCATTCAGCCCCTTGAGCCTGTTATACAGGAACAGGAGGAGGCCATTCAGCCCCCTCGAGCCTCAACACAGGAACAGGAGGAGACCATTCAGCCCCTTCGAGCCTCAACACAGGAACAGGAGGAGGCCATTCAGCCCCCTCGAGCCTTAACACAGGAACAGGAGGAGGCCATTCAGCCCCTCGAGCCTCAACACAGGAACAGGAGGAGGCCATTCAGCCCCTCGAGCCTCAACACAGGAACAGGAGGAGGCCATTCAGCCCCTTGAGACTGTTACACAGGAACAGGAGGAGGCCATTCAGCCCCCTCGAGCCTCAACACAGGAACAGGAGGAGGCCATTCAGCCCCCTCGAGCCTCAACACAGGAACAGGAGGAGGCCATACAGCCCCCTCGAGCCTCAACACAGGAACAGGAGGAGGCCATTCAGCCCCTTGAGCCTGTTACACAACAACAGGCCATTCAGCCCCTCGAGCCTGTTACACAGGAACAGGAGGAGGCCATTCAGCCCCTCGAGCCTGTTACACAGGAACAGGAGGAGGCCGTTCAGCCCCTCGAGCCTGTTAAATAGGAACAGGAGGAGGCCGTACAGCCCCTCGAGCCTGTTACACAGGAACAGGAGGAGGCCATTCAGCCCCTCGAGCCTGTTACACAGGAACAGGAGGAGGCCATTCAGCCCCTTGAGCCTGTTACACAGGATCAGGAGGAGGCCTGTTCAGCCCCTGGAGCCTGTTACACAGTAACAGGAGGAGGCCTGTTCAGCCCCTCGAGCCTGTTACACAGGAACAGGAGGAGGCCATTCAGCCCCTCGAGCCTCAACACAGGAACAGGAGGAGGCCCATTCAGCCCCTCGAGCCTCAACACAGGAACAGGAGGAGGCCATTCAGCCCCTTGAGCCTGT
Organism: Squalus acanthias; assembly: GCA_030390025.1. Lineage (NCBI taxonomy): Eukaryota > Metazoa > Chordata > Chondrichthyes > Squaliformes > Squalidae > Squalus > Squalus acanthias. The sequence goes on from JASTWF010000142.1 coordinate 428,089, forward strand.
TACACAGGAACAGGAGGAGGCCATTCAGCCCCTCGAGCCTGTTACACAGGAACAGGAGCAGGCCATTCAGCCCCTTGAGCCTGTTACACAGGATCAGGAGGAGGCCTGTTCAGCCCCTCGAGCCTGTTACACAGGATCAGGAGGAGGCCTGTTCAGCCCCTCGAGCCTGTTACACAGTAACAGGAGGAGGCCATTCAGCCCCTTGAGCCTGTTACACAGGAACAGGAGGAGGCCTGTTCAGCCCCTCGAGCCTCAACACAGGAACAGGAGGAGGCCATTCAGCCCCTTGAGCCTGTTACACAGGAACAGGAGGAGGCCTGTTCAGCCCCTCGAGCCTCAACACAGGAACAGGAGGAGGCCATTCAGCCCCTTGAGACTGTTACACAGGAACAGGAGGAGGCCATTCAGCCCCCTCGAGCCTCAACACAGGAACAGGAGGAGGCCATTCAGCCCCCTCGAGCCTCAACACAGGAACAGGAGGAGGCCATTCAGCCCCCTCGAGCCTCAACACAGGAACAGGAGGAGGCCATTCAGCCCCCTCGAGCCTGTTACACGGGAACAGGAGGAGGCCGTTCAGCCCCTCGAGCCTATTACACAGGAACAGGAGGAGGCAGTTCAGCCCCTCGAGCCTGTTAAATAGGAACAGGAGGAGGCCGTACAGCCCCTCAAGCCTGTTACACAGGAACAGGAGGAGGCCATTCAGCCCCTCGAGCCTGTTACACAGGAACAGGAGGAGGCCATTCAGCCCCTCGAGCCTGTTACACAGGAACAGGAGGAGGCTGTTCAGCCCCTCGAGCCTGTTAAATAGGAACAGGAGGAGGCCGTACAGCCCCTCGAGCCTGTTACACAGGAACAGGAGGTGGCCATTCAGCCCCTTGAGCCTGTTACACAGGAACAGGCCTGTTCAGCCCCTCGAGCCTGTTACACAGGAACAGGAGGAGGCCATTCAGTCCCTTGAGCCTGTTACACAGGAACAGGCCTGTTCAGCCCCTCGAGCCTGTTACACAGGAACAGGAGGAGGCCATTCAGCCCCTTGAGCCTGTTACACAGGAACAGGAGGAGGCCATTCATCCCCCTCGAGGCTGTTACACAGGAGGAGGCCATTCAGCCCCTCGAGCCTGTTACACGGGAACAGGAGGAGGCCATTCGGCCCCTCGAGCCTGTTACACAGAAACAGGAGGAGCCCATTCGGCCTCTCGAGCCTCAACACAGGAACAGGAGGAGGCCATTCAGCCCCTCTAGCCTGTTACACAGGAACAGGAGGAGGCCGTTCAGCCCCTCGAGCCTGTTACACAGGAACAGGAGGAGGCCATTCAGCCCCTCGAGCCTTTTAAATAGGAACAGGAGGAGGCCGTACAGCCCCTCGAGCCTGTTACACAGGAACAGGAGGAGGCCATTCAGCCCCTCGAGCCTGTTACACAGGAACAGGCCATTCAGCCCCTCGAGCCTGTTACACAGGAACAGGAGGAGGCCATTCAGCCCCTCGAGCCTGTTACACAGGAACAGGAGGAGGCCGTTCAGCTCCTCGAGCCTGTTAAATAGGAACAGGAGGAGGCCGTACAGCCCCTCGAGCCTGTTACACAGGAACAGGAGGAGGCCATTCAGCCCCTCGAGCCTGTTACACAGGAACAGGAGGAGGCCATTCAGCCCCTTGAGCCTGTTACACAGGATCAGGAGGAGGCCTGTTCAGCCCCTCGAGCCTGTTACACAGTAACAGGAGGAGGCCTGTTCAGCCCCTCGAGCCTGTTACACAGGAACAGGAGGAGGCCATTCAGCCCCTCGAGCCTCAACACAGGAACAGGAGCAGGCCCATTCAGCCCCTCGAGCCTCAACACAGGAACAGGAGGAGGCCATTCAGCCCCTCGAGCCTCAACACAGGAACAGGAGCAGGCCATTCAGCCCCTCGAGCCTCAACACAGGAACAGGAGGAGGCCATTCAGTCCCTTGAGACTGTTACACAGGAACAGGAGGAGGCCATTCAGCCCCCTCGAGCCTCAACACAGGAACAGGAGGAGGCCATTCAGCCCCCTCGAGCCTCAACACAGGAACAGGAGGAGGCCATTCAGCCCCCTCGAGCCTCAACACAGGAACAGGAGGAGGCCATTCAGCCCCTTGAGCCTGTTACACAAGAACAGGAGGAGGCCATTCAGCCCCTCGAGCCTGTTACACAGGAACAGGAGGAGGCCATTTGGCCCCTCGAGCCTGTTACACAGAAACAGGAGGAGCCCAGTCGGCCTCTCGAGCCTCAACACAGGAACAGGAGGAGGCCATTCAGCCCCTCGAGCCTGTTACACTGGAACAGCAGGAGGCCATTCAGCTCCTCGAGCCTGTTACACAGGAACAGGAGGAGGCCAGCCAGCCCCTCGAGCCTGTTACACAGGAACAGGAGGAGGCCCATTCAGACCCACGAGCCTGTTACACAGGAACAGGAGGAGGCCCATTCAGCCCCTCGAGCCTGTTACACAGGAACAGGAGGAGGCCATTCAGCCCCCTCGAGCCTCAAAACAGGAACAGGAGGAGGCCATTCAGCCCCCTCGAGCCTCAACACAGGAACAGGAGGAGGCCATTCAGTCCCCTCGAGCCTGTTACACAGGAACAGGAGGAGGCCTGTTCAGCCCCTCGAGCCTGTTACACAGGAACAGGAGGAGGCCTGTTCAGCCCCTCGAGCCTCAACACAGGAACAGGAGGAGGCCATTCAGCCCCCTCGAGCCTCAACACAGGAACAGGAGGAGGCCATTCAGCCCCTCGTGCCTCAACACAGGAACAGGAGGAGGCCATTCAGTCCCCTCGAGCCTGTTACACAGGAACAGGAGGAGGCCTGTTCAGCCCCTCGAGCCTGTTACACAGGAACAGGAGGAGGCCTGTTCAGCCCCTCGAGCCTCAACACAGGAACAGGAGGAGGCCATTCAGCCCCCTCGAGCCTCAACACAGGAACAGGAGGAGGCCATTCAGCCCCTCGTGCCTCAACACAGGAACAGGAGGAGGCCATTCAGCCCCTTGAGCCTGTTATACAGGAACAGGAGGAGGCCATTCAGCCCCTCGAGCCTCAACACAGGAACAGGAGGAGACCATTCAGCCCCTTCGAGCCTCAACACAGGAACAGGAGGAGGCCATTCAGCCCCCTCGAGCCTCAACACAGGAACAGGAGGAGGCCATTCAGCCCCCTCGAGCCTCAACACAGGAACAGGAGGAGGCCATACAGCCCCCTCGAGCCTCAACACAGGAACAGGAGGAGGCCATTCAGCCCCTTGAGCCTGTTACACAACAACAGGCCATTCAGCCCCTCGAGCCTGTTACACAGGAACAGGAGGAGGCCATTCAGCCCCTTGAGCCTGTTACACAGTAACAGGAGGAGGCCTGTTCAGCCCCTCGAGCCTGTTACACAGGAACAGGAGGAGGCCATTCAGCCCCTCGAGCCTCAACACAGGAACAGGAGGAGGCCCATTCAGCCCCTCGAGCCTCAACACAGGAACAGGAGGAGGCCATTCAGCCCCTTGAGCCTGTTACACAGGAACAGGAGGAGGCCTGTTCAGCCCCTCGAGCCTCAACACAGGAACAGGAGGAGGCCATTCAGCCCCTTGAGCCTGTTACACAGGAACAGGAGGAGGCCTGTTCAGCCCCTCGAGCCTCAACACAGGAACAGGAGGAGGCCATTCAGCCCCCTCGAGCCTCAACACAGGAACAGGAGGAGACCATTCAGCCCCTCGAGCCTCAACACAGGAACAGGAGGAGGCCATTCAGCCCCCTCGAGCCTCAACACAGGAACAGGAGGAGACCATTCAGCCCCTCGAGCCTCAACACAGGAACAGGAGGAGGCCATTCAGCCCCTTGAGCCTGTTACACAGGAACAGGAGGAGGCCATTCAGTCCCCTCGAGCCTCAACACAGGTACAGGAGGAGGCCATTCAGCCCCTCGAGCCTCAACACAGGAACAGGAGGAGGCCATTCAGCCCCTTGAGACTGTTACACAGGAACAGGAGGAGGCCATTCAGCCCCCTCGAGCCTCAACACAGGAACAGGAGGAGGCCATTCAGCCCCCTCGAGCCTCAACACAGGAACAGGAGGAGGCCATTCAGCCCCTTGAGCCTGTTACACAAGAACAGGAGGAGGCCATTCAGCCCCTCGAGCCTGTTACACAGTAACAGGAGGAGGCCATTCAGCCCCTCGAGCCTGTTACACAGGAACAGGAGGAGGCCATTCAGCCCCTCGAGCCTGTTACACAGGAACAGGAGGAGGCCATTCAGCCCCTCGAGCCCTGTTACACAGGAACAGGAGGAGGCCATTCAGCCCCTCGAGCCTGTTACACGGGAACAGGAGGAGGCCGTTCAGCCCCTCGAGCCTATTACACAGGAACAGGAGGAGGCAGTTCAGCCCCTCGAGCCTGTTAAATAGGAACAGGAGGAGGCCGTACAGCCCCTCAAGCCTGTTACACAGGAACAGGAGGAGGCCATTCAGCCCCTCGAGCCTGTTACACAGGAACAGGAGGAGGCTGTTCAGCCCCTCGAGCCTGTTACACAGGAACAGGAGGAGGCTGTTCAGCCCCTCGAGCCTGTTAAATAGGAACAGGAGGAGGCCGTAGAGCCCCTCGAGCCTGTTACACAGGAACAGGAGGTGGCCATTCAGCCGCTTGAGCCTGTTACACAGGAACAGGCCTGTTCAGCCCCTCGAGCCTGTTACACAGGAACAGGAGGAGGCCATTCAGTCCCTTGAGCCTGTTACACAGGAATAGGATTGTTCAGCCCCTCGAGCCTGTTACACAGGAACAGGAGGAGGCCATTCAGCCCCTTGAGCCTGTTACACAGGAACAGGAGGAGGCCATTCATCCCCCTCGAGGCTGTTACACAGGAGGAGGCCATTCTGCCCCTCGAGCCTGTTGCACGGGAACAGGAGGCGGCCATTTGGCCCCTCGAGCCTGTTACACAGAAACAGGAGGAGCCCATTCGGCCTCTCGAGCCTCAACACAGGAACAGGAGGAGGCCATTCAGCCCCTCTAGCCTGTTACACAGGAACAGGAGGAGGCCGTTCAGCCCCTCGAGCCTGTTACACAGGAACAGGAGGAGGCCATTCAGCCCCTCGAGCCTTTTAAATAGGAACAGGAGGAGGCCGTACAGCCCCTCGAGCCTGTTACACAGGAACAGGAGGAGGCCATTCAGCCCCTCGAGCCTGTTACACAGGAACAGGCCATTCAGCCCCTCGAGCCTGTTACACAGGAACAGGAGGAGGCCATTCAGCCCCTCGAGCCTGTTACACAGGAACAGGAGGAGGCCGTTCAGCTCCTCGAGCCTGTTAAATAGGAACAGGAGGAGGCCGTACAGCCCCTCGAGCCTGTTACACAGGAACAGGAGGAGGCCATTCAGCCCCTCGAGCCTCAACACAGGAACAGGAGACGACCATTCAGCCCCTCGAGCCTCAACACAGGAACAGGAGCAGGCCCATTCAGCCCCTCGAGCCTCAACACAGGAACAGGAGGAGGCCATTCAGCCCCTTGAGCCTTTTACACAGGAACAGGAGGAGGCCTGTTCAGCCCCTCGAGCCTCAACACAGGAACAGGAGGAGGCCATTCAGCCCCTTGAGCCTGTTACACAGGAACAGGAGGAGGCCTGTTCAGCCCCTCGAGCCTCAACACAGGAACAGGAGGAGGCCATTCAGCCCCTTGAGCCTGTTACACAGGAACAGGAGGAGGCCATTCAGCCCCCTCGAGCCTCAACACAGGAACAGGAGGAGACCATTCAGCCCCTCGAGCCTCAACACAGGAACAGGAGGAGGCCATTCAGCCCCTTGAGCCTGTTACACAGGAACAGGAGGAGGCCATTCAGCCCCTCGAGCCTCAACACAGGAACAGGAGCAGGCCATTCAGCCCCTCGAGCCTCAACACAGGAACAGGAGGAGGCCATTCAGCCCCTTGAGACTGTTACACAGGAACAGGTGGAGGCCATTCAGCCCCCTCGAGCCTCAACACAGGAACAGGAGGAGGCCATTCAGCCCCCTCGAGCCTCAACACAGAAACAGGAGGAGCCCAGTCGGCCTCTCGAGCCTCAACACAGGAACAGGAGGAGGCCATTCAGCCCCTCGAGCCTGTTACACAGGAACAGGAGGAGGCCATTCAGCTCCTCGAGCCTGTTACACAGGAACAGGAGGAGGCCAGCCAGCCCCTCGAGCCTGTTACACAGGAACAGGAGGAGGCCCATTCAGCCCCACGAGCCTGTTACACAGGAACAGGAGGAGGCCCATTCAGCCCCTCGAGCCTGTTACACAGGAACAGGAGGAGGCCATTCAGCCCCCTCGAGCCTCAAAACAGGAACAGGAGGAGGCCATTCAGTCCCCTCGAGCCTGTTACACAGGAACAGGAGGAGGCCTGTTCAGCCCCTCGAGCCTCAACACAGGAACAGGAGGAGGCCATTCAGCCCCCTCGAGCCTCAACACAGGAACAGGAGGAGGCCATTCAGCCCCTCGAGCCTCAACACAGGAACAGGAGGAGGCCATTCAGCCCCTTGAGCCTGTTATACAGGAACAGGAGGAGGCCATTCAGCCCCCTCGAGCCTCAACACAGGAACAGGAGGAGGCCATTCAGCCCCTCGAGCCTCAACACAGGAACAGGAGGAGGCCATTCAGCCCCTCGAGCCTCAACACAGGAACAGGAGGAGGCCATTCAGCCCCTCGAGCCTCAACACAGGAACAGGAGGAGGCCATTCAGCCCCTTGAGACTGTTACACAAGAACAGGCCATTCAGCCCCTCGAGCCTGTTACACAGGAACAGGAGGAGGCCATTCAGCCCCTCGAGCCTGTTACACTGGAACAGGAGGAGGCTGTTCAGCTCCTCGAGCCTGTTAAATAGGAACAGGAGGAGGCCGTACAGCCCCTCGAGCCTGTTACACAGGAACAGGAGGAGGCCATTCAGCCCCTCGAGCCTGTTACACAGGAACAGGAGGAGGCCATTCAGCCCCCTCGAGCCTCAACACAGGAACAGGAGACGACCATTCAGCCCCTCGAGCCTCAACACAGGAACAGGAGGAGGCCATTCAGCCCCTTGAGCCTGTTACACAGGAACAGGAGGAGGCCATTCAGCCCCTCGAGCCTCAACACAGGAACAGGAGGAGGCCATTCAGCCCCTTGAGCCTGTTACACAGGAACAGGAGGAGGCCTGTTCAGCCCCTCGAGCCTCAACACAGGAACAGGAGGAGGCCATTCAGCCCCCTCGAGCCTCAACACAGGAACAGGAGAGAACCATTCAGCCCCTCGAGCCTCAACACAGGAACAGGAGGAGGCCATTCAGCCCCTTGAGCCTGTGACACAGGAACAGGAGGAGGCCATTCAGCCCCTTGAGCCTGTTACACAGGAACAGGAGGAGGCCATTCAGCCCCCTCGAGCCTCAACACAGGAACAGGAGGAGGCCATTCAGCCCCTCGAGCCTCAACACAGGAACAGGAGGAGGCCATTCAGCCCCTCGAGCCTCAACACAGGAACAGGAGGAGGCCATTCAGCCCCTTGAGACTGTTACACAGGAACAGGAGGAGGCCATTCAGCCCCTCGAGCCTCAACACAGGAACAGGAGGAGGCCATTCAGCCCCCTCGAGCCTCAACACAGGAACAGGAGGAGGCCATTCAGCCCCCTCGAGCCTCAACGCAGGAACAGGAGGAGGCCATTCAGCCCCCTCGAGCCTCAACACAGGAACAGGAGGAGGCCATACAGCCCCCTCGAGCCTCAACACAGGAACAGGAGGAGGCCATTCAGCCCCTTGAGCCTGTTACACAACAACAGGCCATTCAGCCCCTCGAGCCTGTTACACAGGAACAGGAGGAGGCCATTCAGCCCCTTGAGCCTGTTACACAGTAACAGGAGGAGGCCTGTTCAGCCCCTCGAGCCTGTTACACAGGAACAGGAGGAGGCCATTCAGCCCCTCGAGCCTCAACACAGGAACAGGAGGAGGCCCATTCAGCCCCTCGAGCCTCAACACAGGAACAGGAGGAGGCCATTCAGCCCCTTGAGCCTGTTACACAGGAACAGGAGGAGGCCTGTTCAGCCCCTCGAGCCTCAACACAGGAACAGGAGGAGGCCATTCAGCCCCTTGAGCCTGTTACACAGGAACAGGAGGAGGCCTGTTCAGCCCCTCGAGCCTCAACACAGGAACAGGAGGAGACCATTCAGCCCCTCGAGCCTCAACACAGGAACAGGAGGAGGCCATTCAGCCCCCTCGAGCCTCAACACAGGAACAGGAGGAGACCATTCAGCCCCTCGAGCCTCAACACAGGAACAGGAGGAGGCCATTCAGCCCCTTGAGCCTGTTACACAGGAACAGGAGGAGGCCATTCAGTCCCCTCGAGCCTCAACACAGGTACAGGAGGAGGCCATTCAGCCCCTCGAGCCTCAACACAGGAACAGGAGGAGGCCATTCAGCCCCTTGAGACTGTTACACAGGAACAGGAGGAGGCCATTCAGCCCCCTCGAGCCTCAACACAGGAACAGGAGGAGGCCATTCAGCCCCCTCGAGCCTCAACACAGGAACAGGAGGAGGCCATTCAGCCCCTTGAGCCTGTTACACAAGAACAGGAGGAGGCCATTCAGCCCCTCGAGCCTGTTACACAGTAACAGGAGGAGGCCATTCAGCCCCTCGAGCCTGTTACACAGGAACAGGAGGAGGCCATTCAGCCCCTCGAGCCTGTTACACAGGAACAGGAGGAGGCCATTCAGCCCCTCGAGCCCTGTTACACAGGAACAGGAGGAGGCCATTCAGCCCCTCGAGCCTGTTACACGGGAACAGGAGGAGGCCGTTCAGCCCCTCGAGCCTATTACACAGGAACAGGAGGAGGCAGTTCAGCCCCTCGAGCCTGTTAAATAGGAACAGGAGGAGGCCGTACAGCCCCTCAAGCCTGTTACACAGGAACAGGAGGAGGCCATTCAGCCCCTCGAGCCTGTTACACAGGAACAGGAGGAGGCTGTTCAGCCCCTCGAGCCTGTTACACAGGAACAGGAGGAGGCTGTTCAGCCCCTCGAGCCTGTTAAATAGGAACAGGAGGAGGCCGTAGAGCCCCTCGAGCCTGTTACACAGGAACAGGAGGTGGCCATTCAGCCCCTTGAGCCTGTTACACAGGAACAGGCCTGTTCAGCCCCTCGAGCCTGTTACACAGGAACAGGAGGAGGCCATTCAGTCCCTTGAGCCTGTTACACAGGAATAGGATTGTTCAGCCCCTCGAGCCTGTTACACAGGAACAGGAGGAGGCCATTCAGCCCCTTGAGCCTGTTACACAGCAACAGGAGGAGGCCATTCATCCCCCTCGAGGCTGTTACACAGGAGGAGTCCATTCTGCCCCTCGAGCCTGTTGCACGGGAACAGGAGGCGGCCATTTGGCCCCTCGAGCCTGTTACACAGAAACAGGAGGAGCCCATTCGGCCTCTCGAGCCTCAACACAGGAACAGGAGGAGGCCATTCAGCCCCTCTAGCCTGTTACACAGGAACAGGAGGAGGCCGTTCAGCCCCTCGAGCCTGTTACACAGGAACAGGAGGAGGCCATTCAGCCCCTCGAGCCTTTTAAATAGGAACAGGAGGAGGCCGTACAGCCCCTCGAGCCTGTTACACAGGAACAGGAGGAGGCCATTCAGCCCCTCGAGCCTGTTACACAGGAACAGGCCATTCAGCCCCTCGAGCCTGTTACACAGGAACAGGAGGAGGCCATTCAGCCCCTCGAGCCTGTTACACAGGAACAGGAGGAGGCCGTTCAGCTCCTCGAGCCTGTTAAATAGGAACAGGAGGAGGCCGTACAGCCCCTCGAGCCTGTTACACAGGAACAGGAGGAGGCCATTCAGCCCCTCGAGCCTCAACACAGGAACAGGAGACGACCATTCAGCCCCTCGAGCCTCAACACAGGAACAGGAGCAGGCCCATTCAGCCCCTCGAGCCTCAACACAGGAACAGGAGGAGGCCATTCAGCCCCTTGAGCCTTTTACACAGGAACAGGAGGAGGCCTGTTCAGCCCCTCGAGCCTCAACACAGGAACAGGAGGAGGCCATTCAGCCCCTTGAGCCTGTTACACAGGAACAGGAGGAGGCCTGTTCAGCCCCTCGAGCCTCAACACAGGAACAGGAGGAGGCCATTCAGCCCCTTGAGCCTGTTACACAGGAACAGGAGGAGGCCATTCAGCCCCCTCGAGCCTCAACACAGGAACAGGAGGAGACCATTCAGCCCCTCGAGCCTCAACACAGGAACAGGAGGAGGCCATTCAGCCCCTTGAGCCTGTTACACAGGAACAGGAGGAGGCCATTCAGCCCCTCGAGCCTCAACACAGGAACAGGAGCAGGCCATTCAGCCCCTCGAGCCTCAACACAGGAACAGGAGGAGGCCATTCAGCCCCTTGAGACTGTTACACAGGAACAGGTGGAGGCCATTCAGCCCCCTCGAGCCTCAACACAGGAACAGGAGGAGGCCATTCAGCCCCCTCGAGCCTCAACACAGAAACAGGAGGAGCCCAGTCGGCCTCTCGAGCCTCAACACAGGAACAGGAGGAGGCCATTCAGCCCCTCGAGCCTGTTACACAGGAACAGGAGGAGGCCATTCAGCTCCTCGAGCCTGTTACACAGGAACAGGAGGAGGCCAGCCAGCCCCTCGAGCCTGTTACACAGGAACAGGAGGAGGCCCATTCAGCCCCACGAGCCTGTTACACAGGAACAGGAGGAGGCCCATTCAGCCCCTCGAGCCTGTTACACAGGAACAGGAGGAGGCCATTCAGCCCCCTCGAGCCTCAAAACAGGAACAGGAGGAGGCCATTCAGTCCCCTCGAGCCTGTTACACAGGAACAGGAGGAGGCCTGTTCAGCCCCTCGAGCCTGTTACACAGGAACAGGAGGAGGCCTGTTCAGCCCCTCGAGCCTCAACACAGGAACAGGAGGAGGCCATTCAGCCCCCTCGAGCCTCAACACAGGAACAGGAGGAGGCCATTCAGCCCCTCGAGCCTCAACACAGGAACAGGAGGAGGCCATTCAGCCCCTTGAGCCTGTTATACAGGAACAGGAGGAGGCCATTCAGCCCCCTCGAGCCTCAACACAGGAACAGGAGGAGGCCATTCAGCCCCTCGAGCCTCAACACAGGAACAGGAGGAGGCCATTCAGCCCCTCGAGCCTCAACACAGGAACAGGAGGAGGCCATTCAGCCCCTCGAGCCTCAACACAGGAACAGGAGGAGGCCATTCAGCCCCTTGAGACTGTTACACAAGAACAGGCCATTCAGCCCCTCGAGCCTGTTACACAGGAACAGGAGGAGGCCATTCAGCCCCTCGAGCCTGTTACACTGGAACAGGAGGAGGCTGTTCAGCTCCTCGAGCCTGTTAAATAGGAACAGGAGGAGGCCGTACAGCCCCTCGAGCCTGTTACACAGGAACAGGAGGAGGCCATTCAGCCCCTCGAGCCTGTTACACAGGAACAGGAGGAGGCCATTCAGCCCCCTCGAGCCTCAACACAGGAACAGGAGACGACCATTCAGCCCCTCGAGCCTCAACACAGGAACAGGAGGAGGCCATTCAGCCCCTTGAGCCTGTTACACAGGAACAGGAGGAGGCCATTCAGCCCCTCGAGCCTCAACACAGGAACAGGAGGAGGCCATTCAGCCCCTTGAGCCTGTTACACAGGAACAGGAGGAGGCCTGTTCAGCCCCTCGAGCCTCAACACAGGAACAGGAGGAGGCCATTCAGCCCCCTCGAGCCTCAACACAGGAACAGGAGAGAACCATTCAGCCCCTCGAGCCTCAACACAGGAACAGGAGGAGGCCATTCAGCCCCTTGAGCCTGTGACACAGGAACAGGAGGAGGCCATTCAGCCCCTTGAGCCTGTTACACAGGAACAGGAGGAGGCCATTCAGCCCCCTCGAGCCTCAACACAGGAACAGGAGGAGGCCATTCAGCCCCTCGAGCCTCAACACAGGAACAGGAGGAGGCCATTCAGCCCCTCGAGCCTCAACACAGGAACAGGAGGAGGCCATTCAGCCCCTTGAGACTGTTACACAGGAACAGGAGGAGGCCATTCAGCCCCTCGAGCCTCAACACAGGAACAGGAGGAGGCCATTCAGCCCCCTCGAGCCTCAACACAGGAACAGGAGGAGGCCATTCAGCCCCCTCGAGCCTCAACGCAGGAACAGGAGGAGGCCATTCAGCCCCTTGAGCCTGTTACACAAGAACAGGAGGAGGCCATTCAGCCCCTCGAGCCTGTTACACAGGAACAGGAGGAGGCCATTCAGCCCCTCGAGCCTGTTACACAGGAACAGGAGGAGGCCATTCAGCCCCTCGAGCCTGTTACACAGGAACAGGAGGAGGCCATTCAGCCCCTCGAGCCCTGTTACACAGGAACAGGAGGAGGCCATTCAGCCCCTCGAGCCTGTTACACGGGAACAGGAGGAGGCCGTTCAGCCCCTCGAGCCTATTACACAGGAACAGGAGGAGGCAGTTCAGCCCCTCGAGCCTGTTAAATAGGAACAGGAGGAGGCCGTACAGCCCCTCAAGCCTGTTACACAGGAACAGGAGGAGGCCGTTCAGCCCCTCGAGCCTGTTACACAGGAACAGGAGGAGGCCATTCAGCCCCTCGAGCCTGTTACACAGGAACAGGAGGAGGCCATTCAGCCCCTCGAGCCTGTTACACAGGAACAGGAGGAGGCCATTCAGCCCCTCGAGCCTGTTACACAGGAACAGGAGGAGGCTGTTCAGCCCCTCGAGCCTGTTGCACAGGAACAGGAGGAGGCTGTTCAGCCCCTCGAGCCTGTTACACAGGAACAGGAGGAGGCTGTTCAGCCCCTCGAGCCTGTTAAATAGGAACAGGAGGAGGCCGTACAGCCCCTCGAGCCTGTTACACAGGAACAGGAGGAGGCCATTCATCCCCCTCGAGGCTGTTACACAGGAGGAGGCCATTCAGCCCCTCGAGCCTGTTACACGGGAACAGGAGGAGGCTATTCAGCCCCTCGAGCCTGTTACACAGGAACAGGAGGAGGCCATTCAGTCCCTTGAGCCTGTTACACAGGAACAGGCCTGTTCAGCCCCTCGAGCCTGTTACACAGGAACAGGAGGAGGCCATTCAGCCCCTTGAGCCTGTTACACAGGAACAGGAGGAGGCCATTCATCCCCCTCGAGGCTGTTACACAGGAGGAGGCCATTCAGCCCCTCGAGCCTGTTACACGGGAACAGGAGGAGGCCATTTGGCCCCTCGAGCCTGTTACACAGAAACAGGAGGAGCCCATTCGGCCTCTCGAGCCTCAACACAGGAACAGGAGGAGGCCATTCAGCCCCTCTAGCCTGTTACACAGGAACAGGAGGAGGCCGTTCAGCCCCTCGAGCCTGTTACACAGGAACAGGAGGAGGCCATTCAGCCCTTCGAGCCTTTTAAATAGGAACAGGAGGAGGCCATTCAGCCCCTCGAGCCTGTTACACAGGAACAGGCCATTCAGCCCCTCGAGCCTGTTACACAGGAACAGGCCATTCAGCCCCTCGAGCCTGTTACACAGGAACAGGAGGAGGCCATTCAGCCCCTCGAGCCTGTTACACAGGAACAGGAGGAGGCCGTTCAGCTCCTCGAGCCTGTTAAATAGAAACAGGAGGAGGCCGTACAGCCCCTCGAGCCTGTTACACAGGAACAGGAGGAGGCCATTCAGCCCCTCGAGCCTGTTACACAGGAACAGGAGGAGGCCATTCAGCCCCTTGAGCCTGTTACACAGGATCAGGAGGAGGCCTGTTCAGCCCCTCGAGCCTGTTACACAGTAACAGGAGGAGGCCTGTTCAGCACCTCGAGCCTGTTACACAGGAACAGGAGGAGGCCATTCAGCCCCTCGAGCCTCAACACAGGAACAGGAGGAGGCCATTCAGCCCCTTGAGCCTGTTACACAGGAACAGGAGGAGGCCTGTTCAGCCCCTCGAGCCTCAACACAGGAACAGGAGGAGGCCATTCAGCCCCCTTGAGCCTGTTACACAGGAACAGGAGGAGGCCTGTTCAGCCCCTCAAGCCTCAACACAGGAACAGGAGGAGGCCATTCAGCCCCCTCGAGCCTCAACACAGGAACAGGAGGAGACCATTCAGCCCCTCGAGCCTCAACACAGGAACAGGAGGAGGCCATTCAGCCCCTTGAGCCTGTTACACAGGAACAGGAGGAGGCCATTCAGCCCCCTCGAGCCTCAACACAGGAACAGGAGGAGGCCATTCAGCCCCCTCGAGCCTCAACACAGGAACAGGAGGAGGCCATTCAGCCCCTTGAGCCTGTTACACAAGAACAGGAGGAGGCCATTCAGCCCCTCGAGCCTGTTACACAGGAACAGGAGGAGGCCATTTGGCCCCTCGAGCCTGTTACACAGAAACAGGAGGAGCCCAGTCGGCCTCTCGAGCCTCAACACAGGAACAGGAGGAGGCCATTCAGCCCCTCGAGCCTGTTACACAGGAACAGGAGGAGGCCATTCAGCTCCTCGAGCCTGTTACACAGGAACAGGAGGAGTCCAGCCAGCCCCTCGAGCCTGTTACACAGGAACAGGAGGAGGCCCATTCAGCCCCACGAGCCTGTTACACAGGAACAGGAGGAGGCCCATTCAGCCCCTCGAGCCTGTTACACAGGAACAGGAGGAGGCCATTCAGCCCCCTCGAGCCTCAAAACAGGAACAGGAGGAGGCCATTCAGCCCCCTCGAGCCTCAACACAGGAACAGGAGGAGGCCATTCAGTCCCCTCGAGCCTGTTACACAGGAACAGGAGGAGGCCTGTTCAGCCCCTCGAGCCTGTTACACAGGAACAGGAGGAGGCCTGTTCAGCCCCTCGAGCCTCAACACAGGAACAGGAGGAGGCCATTCAGCCCCCTCGAGCCTCAACACAGGAACAGGAGGAGGCCATTCAGCCCCTCGAGCCTCAACACAGGAACAGGAGGAGGCCATTCAGTCCCTTGAGGGCTGGCTACCCCGGCGACGGTGTCATGCGTTTCCTCCCTGGGCTGGAGATCGGTGTATCCTTCCTTTTCTTCGTCTTCGAGCAACGGCTCCTCTTCCCATACGGCGCTGACTGACATTAGCTGGGTTGTGGCAATCTTACAACATGTCTTTAACAAGGTTATCAAGCAACATACAGCGACACATATCATCACTATCACAACCATTACGTGCATAATCCAGGGGCCCCATTCTGTTAGCCCCAACCATTCTAGCCATGACTGTGTCGGTTCCCGGTGTAATTTCTTAATCTCTTCCTTCATGTGATTTACCAAGTTGGTGATGTTTTCCCAACTATCAGGGATGTAAGTACAACACTCTTGCCCGATCACCGCGCAAGTGCCTCCTTCCTTTGCAAGCAGGTAGTCCAGTGCCATCCTGTTTTGCATGGCCACTGTCCTGAGGGCTACCATTTCTGCGCTTATTTCTGCAAGGGCTTCTGTGGTGTCGTTGGCTACCCTCGAGAATTTGGGCATTGTTAATGATTTCCCGTGCTAATTTACCCACCCTCCCAGTGGGGGAACGCGACGGCGAAGAATCGCTCAGTCTCCGTAATTCCTCGCCTGGTTCGATAACAATGGTGCTCCGTGAGGGATTTGAGATGGTATACATAAGGCATGACGTATCCCAGGTAACATGACCCGGTCCAATCTCTGGGCAGCCATGGGTACGCCTTGTTCCCGCATATAAAATATGTTCCATTGTAGGCCGTCATATCCATGTTTGCCCGAAAGATAGTGAAACCCATCTGACTATCTGTGGCCCGTCGGGTCCCATTCCACGGTTGGTTACTCGTTAAGTTTAGCAGACCAGTGGTATTAAACCACCAGCTTTCAAATGCCGTGTTCCCCTCCTCATATGTCACAAAGGTTTGGGTGCAATTACTATTTCCTGCCTCTAGGTTCACCTTCACCCCTCTACTTACACTCCTTGTCCAACATATTTCCCCGACGGGTCTTCCGACCCCGGTTGTGTTTGTTAGGGCGAAGAAGGGTGGATCTTTACTAGAATTGTACTTGGGTTTGTAACATCCCTTAAATTGTTCCAATGGGTACCCTCCACCTCGGAACTCCTCCCTCGTGACGTCATGATAGCTGTTCTGGTCATTAAGCGCAAATTCTGCTAGTTCCGTGAGATTCAGGGGTATGGGCCGCAGTGGTATCCCACCCTTACTATGGATCGGAATATGGCTACACACCCAACAGCTACTTTGCCCTGTCTCCTTTACGTATTCATACGACATATATACAAAGGTATTCACCTGGAGCTCTCTTCGCTTACGGGAGCCCCTTTCCATTCCCGAAACAATGCATGTTAACGCTATTAAACACAGTGGTATCCCCATTTTTACTTGGAAGCAGGCACTGTCTATCACCGCGTCGTTGCCGCTTCTGGTAGCACTCTTGTATTAACATACAAACATAAAAACACAGTAGTACACCAAATGCAATAAGCCAAAGCACGAATGCAAACAGGTAAGGTAATTGGACATTTACGGGTCGCTTGATCTGTAGGTAAAAGAAACACAAAGAAGTGCCCATTAGTTCATCTTTTCTCCATACATTTTTAATTGTGTCCAATGTTTCCAGACTCCCTTCCCCCTTATGTCCAGACAGGCACAGGTATCACCACTAATTATAATTTCGTAGGGTCCGCTCCATTTTGGGGCGAAGCCTGGCTTGTCAGGCAGGACCTTCAGCATCACTTTGCTGCCCGCTGACGGCATGGAGGGTGTCATGACCCCCTCCTGTGCCTGATCCTGAAGTTCCTGATTGTCTCGTACGGCTTGGCGCATCCCCTTCAGTTGGGTGCTAAGCTCTAAGACATAACGCCGTAGTCTGTCCTTTAAGGGGCCCACATCAGCCCCACCTGTTATGATGCCTTCTGGTAATTGCATCGCCCTTCCTGTCATTAGTTCATAAGGGGTCAGGCCTGTCGTACGATTCGTGGTGGCTCGTAACTTCATTAGGATAAGGGGTAAAACCTCAACCCATGTTTTCCCAGATTCCTGTATTGCTTTTGCTAAAGCGTTTTTGAGTGTTCGATTCATTCTTTCAACCATTCCCGAGCTCTGGGGGTGGTAAGGGATATGGAACTTCTGTTTAATCCCCATCAGCTGACAAATATTCTTTACTACACTCCCTGTAAAGTGCGTTCCTTGGTCGATTTGCAAGGGCACTCCCCACCGCGGGATTACTTCCTTGGCCAGGATTCTGGCTACCGTTAAGGCCGTGCAATTCCGCGTTGGGAAAGCTTCTACCCACCTTGTGAACTGGTCAATTATCACAAGGCAGTATATTTTTCCGTGGGACTGGGGAAGTGGTCCCGTAAAATCAATTTGTATGTGCTCCCAAGGACCTCGGGGTCTTGGCTGGTGGCCCATTCTAATTTTAATAGGCCGGCCAGGATTATGCTGAGCACAAGTGATACATCGCTGACAGTGCCTCGCGATGTCTCTTCCCATCCCCTTCCACCACCAATCCTTACTTATTAAGGAGCTCATTGCCTCTCTCCCTGTATGTGAAATACCGTGATGTATCTCTAGCAAAGTCTGTTGTATACACTCCGGTGCTACTACTTTACCTTCTTTTCGCCAGACTCGATCGGATCCTACTCCAGCTCCATTTCTTACCCATGTTTCCTTGTTTCCTTTTCCGTGTCCGATGCTTCGTCTTGGACTTCCCAGATCTTTATTTCGTTCTCTGGGCTTTCTACGCTGCCCACCGGTACTTCGTTTACCTCCTCCTGTTCTAGAGCTGCCTGTGCTGCCTAATCAGCCTGTGCCGCCTGGTTCCCCTGGTGGCTGTCCCAGTCTGGGCTTGTCTTGTCTGGTTCTTTCTGATGGGCCTTAATTTTGATAACTGCCACCTGTTTAGGTCTTTTGCTTGCTTCTAGCAAGGCCTCTATTCGTCCCTGATGTTTGATGGGGTTACCTTTTCCTCCTGTGGTTATATACCCTCTACGTCCCCATGCTGTCATGTAGTCATGCACTACCCCGAAGGCATACCGGCTATCTGTGTATATATTGACTACCTGGTTCTTTGCTTCATTCAATGCTTGAGTCAACGCGACCAACTCTGCTACTTGGGCTGATAAGCTACCGTCTAACCGTCCAGATTTAACTACTTCCATCTTACTATTAACTACTGCCCACCCGGTTCGGGGTTGTCCATTAATATATTTACGGGATCCATCTACATAGAATGTTTTCTCCACTTCCTCTAGAGGGGTGTCTTTGATAATCTCTTCTCCAATGTCCTCGTGTAAGGGATTCTGACCCTGCGTGTCTCGTGGCCTGTGAGATTCACGCGGCTCTGTGCAGCCTGTATGTCAGTGCGGGTCTAGGCCTTGTTGCCTGTTCTGGTCTCCAGCCAGTCTGGGAACACTAGACACACCTGTGAGTGGTTCGAATCACTCTCCCTTACGGTTCTAGACACTGGACTTAGATGCGAGAGCAGTAATGGAGATAAAACTCATGTAGACTTGGTTTGAATGGTACGAAATGGAAAATCTTTATTGCATGATACTTAAAATTATGAAATACATGTCATAAGCACAGATTAATGACAGTACAATCTTACAAACAGTTATGTAGTCGATCTTAGGGAAACGAGGAACGAACGGCACAAAGTAAATAGGGGCACACATTACAAATATCCTTAATCCTTAAACCCTCCCCTATCAATATCTATCCTAAACTAGATTCGTAGGATCTCGAGACTCATGCTCACCACTCGTGATAACTCGGAGAAATTCCGAATAGCTGATCGGATGTTTTTCACCGCAGCACCCACGTGTCGGTCAGGAGATCTCCTGGTCCCACTTGTTTACTTGCTTCTGCTGCTCCGGCTAGCAGGCTGGACCGTCTGCTGTGATGAAGACCTGTGTTGGTGGCTTTCACATTCCAGTTACTTTGGGCACAGTCCAGTTATCGTCGATGCAATATGTTTCGTTATAAGTTCGAAGAAGTCTTCCTGGCGAGGAAAACTTGGCTAATCGACCTACAGGCGCGGTCGGGATTTACTGACCGTGGCGATGGATATGGTCTTCCTCTCTTCTCATCTCATCTCATCTCATCTCATCTCGGGCCTTCGGTTCCGCTGCCAGTTACCAACATAGGTCTTCGTTACGCGACACGAGGTAGATCCGAACGGATCAGAAAATGCAACAGTCTTTTCAGAAGAGGCAACAGGCAAGCAGAAGCCCAACTACGAGTACACAGGAGCAGCCACGAGGTTACGAATCGACCGGATAAAAGCACAGGAGCAAGAGAGCAAGAGCAAGAGAGCGAATGGACGGTTTGGAGCCTGCAATTATAGTGCAAAATCTTCCGTTTCCCGCCCAACTATAATGTCCATTCTTTTGTTTAGGGTTTGGCGCCCAAATGTCTTGTATGGGTGATCTCCGTTCTTAATGGGTTTCGGGGCTACTCGTAAATGTCTGAGTACCTGTTAATATTTCTCCCATTGTTAAATCGGTCGGTGTTCTCCCTGGAGGGGTTTGGGGCTTCCAAGTGTCCTGTATAACTACCTGCTAACGGCTCTCTCATCGTAGAGTCGTTGGGATTTTACATATTAATGTCCTTTGGATGGGCCCTTGATTACTCGGTACAAAGGCTTTCCTTTGTACCTGGGAGACCGATTCCAGTATCTATGTTTATACTGCAAACCCATAATGTCTCGGGTATTATCTTCACTGTGCTGAATCTTAATCGATCTTGCACAAATGTTTATTGGAACGCCATCTTGTCTGCCTGTTGAAAAGTCTAGAATGTTCCGTCACGAGGTGCGGCGGCCATTTTACAGGCTGCTTGTGTCCACTTTAAACCTGCCAGCATTCTGCTGAAATAAAAGCTGTTTGAACGAAACTTTGTGTTTTCTCCTTATTATTGAAATCGCGATATATTGCGAATTCTACACTCGTCTATTTTTTTTTTACAACTGTGTGGGGCTCCTGTTCCCAGGATCCCCTCAGCTGGGTTCTCCCCTATGTCTCCTTTTACGGGGGCCGCTGACTGTCACTGTGTCTCTTTCCACTGTTGATATTGTCTCTTTTCTTCGGGGGTCATGGTGACGTGGGTCGTCTCAGGTCTGCCATGTTTACTGAAACAAGTGGCCTCAGTATGGCCCTTCTTATTACAGTAAGCACATGTCTTCTTAGCCTTACAATCTCTAATAAAATGTCCAGGCTTCCCGCAACCATGACATGCCCCCTTGGGTCCCGCTGCCTGTTTTACCGCACTTACACTTTCCTGTTTAACCTTGACCGTACCTTCCTCTTTGGCCTTTAACCCGTCTACCCCACAAGCCCACTCTACTAGGTCGTCGTAATTCCTGGTTGTTACTACGCCCATCTTGATGATAGCCTGGTGTGCGGGAGACAAGCCATCTTTAAAGGCCTGAATGAAAGCGGGGTCAGTTCTTGCCGGCCCTGGTTGGCCTGATGACTCTCCATAAACAATAAACAGCCTTTCTCCATATTCGGAGGCCCCCTCGCCCTTTTGCTGCTTACAGGACGTTATCTTACTCCAATTAGTCGGGGCCTCTCCTAACACCCGCTGGATTTCTGTTTTAAACAGATTAAAGGGAGCCTGTTGTCAGTCTATTGTATCTGCCAATGGACATTGTTCAGTCCATCGACCGGTCTTATAATCTGTATTGGCCTGATTGGGTGTGGTCTGCATGAGGCGCCATCGGTCGACCGGACATGCTGCCCGGACCAACTGATGAACGTCACGCAGGTGGAGGCTGTGTCCCAGCCAAACCATATCTAGGTTTGCCCAGAACTTGGTGTTGGCACTTCGTGTTTGTAAGTTCCCCAGGTCTTTCAAAATCTGTTGCCTTTCTCCCGGGGTAAAAGGCTGAAAATCCGCCCTTGCCCCGGCGGCACCAGGCTGGCCCCTCATTCTAACGGGGGCCGCAAAATATTCTTCTGTTGTATCTCCGACTGTTTCTTCAGTTGGGGCTGTTGGTCCGGAAAGTCCGTACGGGGGGAGTGGATCTGTGTTACACCCCGTCCACCTTCCGGGACACATTCTACTTTGTTCTTGATTTATTCCCTCTAGTATTTCTACCTTCTTTTTAAAATCTGCTATTTCTCTGTTTTTGGCCTTATCAGTCTCTCGGACCTTATCTACTTGCTCGATTAGTCCCGCCAATTGGTGTACCAAAAGAACTCCTGTTTTCTTGGTTTTCTCCCTTTTTTGCTTACGTACCCACTCTCGTTGTGACTCTAATGACTGGCTAACATCCCAGCCATCTTTCTGCATTCTGTCTATCAGCGAACGTCTATCTGTCATGTAACTATTAATAAGGGACCCCGGGGGCCCCATCTTAACGTCCTTACCTGACATCGCCCGTCCGCTCTCCGATCACACTCTCCAGTAAACACTCACCGCCTCTCTTCACTCTCCCGTCCTTCTGGACTCGCGAACTCGTTTACCGACGTGTCTAGTTGCCTGGAGTTCCGGATCTCGCAAGCACCGCCCGCAGACTTTATCACAGGTTTTACTCTGTACCTTTAACCTACGGCCCAAAAATTTGACATTGTAATGCAGAATACTCACAACGATTCCCCCTCTGCCTTCCGAGAATACCCGGACCAAAAACCCCTATAAAGTGTACTCTCGCAAATCCCCTCAGATTCTTTCGGTTACTCGAGCCCGTTAACACTTGATCAGGGTGTCAGTACTCAGTAACCCTGCTCGCAGCGCCAATTGTTGTAGGGGCTAATCGGAGCCTTAAGCGGACCAACCGTGAAGGAGAGTCGACGCGTTACCCGACTTAGCCCGACTGAGCAATAAAACTCAAACACCAATTTACACGGTTAAATGCGGGAGTACACTTTATTCAGAGCGCTCTGGGAGAGCAGTGATGCACCCGCGTGCAGTCACCGACCTCTCAGATAAGTCACTCCGGGGCACAGTATTTTATACATCCATCATTGATCACATCGTGCTCACATGAGCGCGTGATAGTTATTAGAATCCAATCAATTTTATGTATACAATTGTTAAGCATGGTAAATAAATTCAATTAACGTCAGGGTACAGTTGATGTGATCAGCCTCGTCTATGTGACAGTGTTATCTCGAGCCCTGTATGTTGTAACGTTGTCTGACAAGGCAGACTGCCAACACATTGCAGCATGTTAAAGTCCTGTGTCAGCGAATTTAAAGTTCATTAACTGGATGAGTTTTTCTTCTCCGACATTTCTTTAATAATTTTCTTCTCCAACAAGCCTGTTACACAGGAACAGGAGGAGGCCGTTCAGCCCCTTGAGCCTGTTACACAGGAACAGGAGGAGGCCGTACAGCCCCTCGAGCCTGTTACACAGGAACAGGAGGAGGCCATTCAGCCCCTCGAGCCTGTTAAATAGGAACAGGAGGAGGCCATTCAGCCCCTCGAGCCTGTTACACAGGAACAGGAGGAGGCCATTCAGCCTCTCGAGCCTGTTACACAGGAACAGGAGGAGGCCATTCAGCCCCTTGAGCCTGTTACACAGGAACAGGCCTGTTCAGCCCCTCGAGCCTGTTACACAGGAACAGGAGGAGGCCATTAAGCCCCTCGAGCCTGTTACACAGGAACAGGAGGAGGCCATTAAGCCCCTCGAGCCTGTTACACAGGAACAGGAGGAGGCCATTCAGCCCCTTGAGCCTGTTACACAGGAACAGGCCTGTTCAGCCCCTCGAGCCTGTTACACAGGAACAGGCCTGTTCAGCCCCTCGAGCCTGTTACACAGGAACAGGAGGAGGCCATTCAGCCCCCTCGAGCCTGTTACACAGGAGGAGGCCATTCAGCCCCTCGAGCCTGTTACACGGGAACAGGAGGAGGCCATTTGGCCCCTTGAGCCTGTTACACAGGAACAGGAGGAGCCCATTCGGCCTCTCGAGCCTCAACACAGGAACAGGAGGAGGCCATTCAGCCCCTCGAGCCTGTTACACAGGAACAGGAGGAGGCCGTTCAGCCCCTCGAGCTTGTTACACAGGAACAGGAGGAGGCCGTTCAGCCCCTCGAGCTTGTTACACAGGAACAGGAGGAGGCCATTCAGCCCCTCGAGCCTGTTAAATAGGAACAGGCGGAGGCCGTATAGCCCCTCGAGCCTGTTACACAGGAACAGGAGGAGGCCGTTCAGCCCCTCGAGCCTTTTACACAGGAACAGGAGGAGGCCATTCAGCCCCTCGAGCCTGTTAAATAGGAACAGGAGGAGGCCATTCAGTCCCTTGAGCCTGTTACACAGGAACAGGCCTGTTCAGCCCCTCGAGCCTGTTACACAGGAACAGGAGGAGGCCATTCAGCCCCTTGAGCCTGTTACACAGGAACAGGAGGAGGCCATTCATCCCCCTCGAGCCTGTTACACAGGAGGAGGCCATTCAGCCCCTCGAGCCTGTTACACGGGAACAGGAGGAGGCCATTTGGCCCCTCGAGCCTGTTACACAGAAACAGGAGGAGCCCATTCGGCCTCTCGAGCCTCAACACAGGAACAGGAGGAGGCCATACAGCCCCTCGAGCCTGTTAAATAGCAACAGGAGGAAGCCGTACAGCCCCTCGAGCCTGTTACACAGGAACAGGAGGAGGCCGTTCAGCCCCTTGAGCCTGTTAAATAGGAACAGGAGGAGGCCGTACAGCCCCTCGAGCCTGTTACACAGGAACAGGAGGAGGGCATTCAGCTCCTCGAGCCTGTCACACAGGAACAGGAGGAGGCCATTCAGCCCCTTGAGCCTGTTACACAGGATCAGGAGGAGGCCTGTTCAGCCCCTTGAGCCTGTTACTCAGTAACAGGAGGAGGCCTGTTCAGCCCCTCGAGCCTGTTACACAGGAACAGGAAGAGGCCATTCAGCCCCTCGAGCCTCAACACAGGAACAGGAGGAGGCCATACAGCCCCTTGAGCCTGTTACACAGGAACAGGAGGCGGCCCATTCAGCCCCTCGAGCCTCAACACAGGAACAGGATGAGGCCATTCACCCCCTTGAGCCTGTTACACAGGAACAGGAGGAGGTCATTCAGCCCCTCGAGCCTCAACACAGGAACAGGAGGAGACCATTCAGCCTCTCGAGCCTCAACACAGGAACAGGAGGACGCCATTCAGCCCCTTGAGCCTGTTACACAGGAACAGGAGGAGGCCATTCAGCCCCTTGAGACTGTTACACAGGAACAGGAGGAGGCCATTCAGCCCCTTCGAGCCTCAACACAGGAACAGGAGGAGGCCATTCAGCCCCTTGAGACTGTTACACAGGAACAGGAGGAGGCCATTCAGCCCCTTCGAGCCTCAACACAGGAACAGGAGGAGGCCATTCAGCCCCCTCGAGCCTCAACACATAAAACAGGAGGAGGCCAATCAGCCCCCTCGAGCCTCAACACAGGAACAGGAGGGGGCCATTCAGCCCCTTGAGCCTCAACACAGGAACAGGAGGAGGCCTGTTCAGCCCCTCGAGCCTGTTACACAGGAACAGGAGGAGGCTGTTCAGCCCCTCGAGCCTGTTAAATAGGAACAGGAGGAGGCCGTACAGCCCCTCAAGCCTCAACACAGGAACGAGAGGAGGCCATTCAGCCCCCTCGAGCCTCAACACAGGAACAGGAGGAGGCCATTCAGCCTACTCGAGCCCGTTACACAGGAACAGGAGGAGGCCTGTTCAGCCCCTCAAGCCTCAACACAGGAACAGGAAGAGGCCATTCAGCCCCCTCGAGCCTCAACACAGGAACAGGAGGAGGCCATTCAGCCCCTTGAGTCTGTTACACAGGAACAGGAGGAGGCCATTCAGCCCCCTCAAGCCTCAACACAGGAACGAGAGGAGGCCATTCAGCCCCCTCGAGCCTCAACACAGGAACAGGAGGAGGCCATTCAGCCCCTCGAGCCTCAACACAGGAACAGGGGGAGGCCTGTTCAGCCCCTCGAGCCTGTTACACAGGAACAGGAGGAGGCCTGTTCAGCCCCTCGAGCCTGTTACACAGGAACAGGAGGAGGCCATTCAGCCCCCTCGAGCCTCAACACAGGAACAGGAGGAGGCCTTTCAGCCCCTCGAGCCTCAACACAGGAACAGGAGGAGGCCATCCAGCCCCTCGAGCCTCAACACAGGAACAGGAGGAGGCCATTCAGCCCCTTGAGCCTGTTACACAGGAACAGGAGGAGGCCATTCAGCCCCCTCGAGCCTCAACACAGGAACAGGAGGAGGCCATTCAGCCCCCTCGAGCCTCAACACAGGAACAGGAGGAGGCCATTCAGCCCCCTCGAGCCTCAACACAGGAACAGGAGGAGGCCATTCAGCCCCTCGAGCCTCAACACAGGAACAAGAGGAGGCCATTCAGCCCCTTGTGACTGTTACACAGGAACAGGAGGAGGCCATTCAGCCCCTCGAGCCTGTTACAAAGGAACAGGAGGAGGCCATTCAGCCCCTCGAGCCTGTGACACGGGAACAGGAGGAGGCCATTTGGCCCCTCGAGCCTGTTACACAGGAATAGGAGGAGGCCATTTGGCCCCTCGAGCCTGTTATAAAGGAACAGGATGAGGCCATTCACCCCCTTGAGCCTGTTACACAGGAACAGGAGGAGGCCATTCAGCCCCTTGAGCCTGTTACACATAAAACAGGAGGAGGCCATTCAGCCCCCTCGAGCCTCAACACAGGAACAGGAGGGGGCCATTCAGCCCCCTCGAGCCTCAACACAGGAACAGGTAAAGGCCATTCAGCCTACTCGAGCCCGTTACACAGGAACAGGAGGAGGCCTGTTCAGCCCCTCAAGCCTCAACACAGGAACAGGAGGAGGCCATTCAGCCCCCTCGAGCCTCAACACAGGAACAGGAGGAGGCCCATTCAGCCCCTCGAGCCTCAACACAGGAACAGGAGGAGGCCATTCAGCCCCTTGAGCCTGTTACACAGGAACAGGAGGAGGCCATTCAGCCCCCTCGAGCCTCAACACAGGAACAGGAGGAGGCCATTCAGCCCCTCGAGCCTCAACACAGGAACAGGAGGAGGCCTGTTCAGCCCCTCGAGCCTGTTACACAGGAACAGGAGGAGGCCATTCAGCCCCCTCGAGCCTCAACACAGGAACAGGAGGAGGCCTTTCAGCCCCTCGAGCCTCAACACAGGAACAGGAGGAGGCCTTTCAGCCCCTCGAGCCTCAACACAGGAACAGGAGGAGGCCATTCAGCCCCTCGAGCCTCAACACAGGAACAGGAGGAGGCCATTTAGCCCCTTGAGCCTGTTACACAGGAACAGGAGGAGGCCATTCAGCCCCCTCGAGCCTCAACACAGGAACAGGAGGAGGCCATTCATCCCCCTCGAGCCTCAACACAGGAACAGGAGGAGGCCATTCAGCCCCCTCGAGCCTCAACACAGGAACAGGAGGAGGCCATTCAGCCCCTCGAGCCTCAACACAGGAACAAGAGGAGGCCCTTCAGCCCCCTCGAGCCTGTTACAAAGGAACAGGAGGAGGCCATTCAGCCCCTCGAAGCTGTTACACAGGAACAGGAGGAGGCCATTCAGCCCCTCGAAGCTGTTACACGGGAACAGGAGGCGGCCGTTCAGCCCCCTCGAGCTCCACGGGAGGGGTTTGGGCCGGCTATGCGGTCCGGGAGGCGGGGTTTTGTCTGGGGACGCGGGCCGGGGGGCGGGGTTTTGTCCGGTTGAAGCGGGCCGTGGGGCGGGGTTCTGTCCGGTGACGCAGGCCGGGGGGCGGGGTTCTGTCCGGTGACGCGGGCCATGGGGCGGGGTTCTGGCCGGTGACGGGAGCCGGGGGGCGGGGTTCTGTCCGGATGACGCGGGCCAGGGGGCGGGGTTCTGTCCGGTGACGGGTGCCGGGGGGCGGGGTCAGCCGCGGCGCCATTTTGATCCCGGGCCTGGAGCGGCAGTGGGAGTGAGAGAGGGAGCACCTGGAGCTGAAGGAGCAGCACTGCAGGCCCGACACCCAGCCTGACAAGGTGAGTCCGGTTCGGTAACTCGCTGCAGTCCACGGAGACAGGGACCCGCTCCCCACCCCCCCGGGGACAGGGGCCCCGCTCCCCACCCCCCCGGGGACAGGGGCCCCGCTCCCCACCCCCCCGGGGACAGGGGCCCCGCTCCCCACCCCCCCGGGGACAGGGGCCCCGCTCCCCACCCCCCCGGGGACAGGGGCCCCGCTCCCCACCCCTCCGGGAACAGGGGCCCACTCCCCACCCTCCCGGGGACAGAAACCCCACTCCCCACACTACCCGGGGACAGGGGCCCCGCTCCCCACCCCCCCGGGGACAGGGGCCCCGCTCCCCACACTACCCGGGGACAGGGGCCCCGCTCCCCACCCCCCCGGGGACAGGGGCCCCGCTCCCCACACTACCCGGGGACAGGGGCCCCGCTCCCCACCCCCCCGGGGACAGGGGCCCCGCTCCCCACCCCCCCGGGGACAGGGGCCCCGCTCCCCACCCCCCCGGGGACAGGGGCCCCGCTCCCCACCCCCCCGGGGACAGGGGCCCCGCTCCCCACCCCCCCGGGGACAGGGGGCCCGCTCCCCACCCCTCCGGGGACAGGGGCTCACTCCCCACCCTCCCGGGGACAGAAACCCCACTCCCCACACTACCCGGGGACAGGGACCCGCTCCCCACCCCCCCGGGGACAGGGGCCCGCTCCCCACCCCCCCGGGGACAGGGGCCCCGCTCCCCACCCCCCCGGGGACAGGGGCCCCGCTCCCCACCCCCCCGGGGACAGGGGGCCCGCTCCCCACCCCTCCGGGAACAGGGGCCCACTCCCCACCCTCCCGGGGACAGAAACCCCACTCCCCACACTACCCGGGGACAGGGGCCCCGCTCCCCACCCCCCCGGGGACAGGGGCCCCGCTCCCCACACTACCCGGGGACAGGGACCCGCTCCCCACCCCCCCGGGGACAGGGGCCCCGCTCCCCACCCCCCCCGGGGACAGGGGCCCCGCTCCCCACCCCCCCCGGGGACAGGGGCCCCGCTCCCCACCCCCCCCCGGGGACAGGGGCCCCGCTCCCCACCCCCCCCCGGGGACAGGGGCCCCGCTCCCCACCCCCCCCGGGGACAGGGGCCCCGCTCCCCACCCCCCCCGGGGACAGGGGCCCCGCTCCCCACCCCCCCCGGGGACAGGGGCCCCGCTCCCCACCCACCCCGGGGACAGGGGCCCCGCTCCCCACCCCCCCCGGGGACAGGGGCCCCGCTCCCCACCCCCCCCGGGGACAGGGGCCCCGCTCCCCACCCCCCCCCCGGGGACAGGGGCCCCGCTCCCCAACCCCCCCCGGGGACAGGGGCCCCGCTCCCCAACCCCCCCCGGGGACAGGGGCCCCGCTCCCCACCCCCCCCGGGGACAGGGGCCCCGCTCCCCACCCCCCCCCGGGGACAGGGGCCCCGCTCCCCACCCCCCCCCGGGGACAGGGGCCCCGCTCCCCACCCCCCCCCGGGGACAGGGGCCCCGCTCCCCACCCCCCCCCGGGGACAGGGGCCCCGCTCCCCACCCCCCCCCGGGGACAGGGGCCCCGCTCCCCAACCCCCCCCCGGGGACAGGGGCCCCGCTCCCCAACCCCCCCCGGGGACAGGGGCCCCGCTCCCCACCCCCCCCCGGGGACAGGGGCCCCGCTCCCCACCCCCCCCGGGGACAGGGGCCCCGCTCCCCACCCCCCCCGGGGACAGGGGCCCCGCTCCCACCAGCACACCCTCCGGGGACAGGGGCCCCGCTCCCCAACCCAGCACCACCCTCCGGGGACAGGGGCCCCGCTCCCCAACCCAGCACCACCCTCCGGGGACAGGGGCCCCGCTCCCCAACCCAGCACCACCCTCCGGGGACAGGGGCCCCGCTCCCCAACCCAGCACCACCCCCCGGGGACAGGGGCCCCGCTCCCCACCCCCCCGGGGACAGGGGCCCCGCTCCCCAACCACCCGGGGACAGGGGCCCCGCTCCCCAACCCAGCACCACCCCCCCGGGGACAGGGGCCCCGCTCCCCAACCCAGCACCACCCCCCCGGGGACAGGGGCCCCGCTCCCCAACCCAGCACCACCCCCCCGGGGACAGGGGCCCCGCTCCCCAACCCAGCACCACCCCCCGGGGACAGGGGCCCCGCTCCCCAACCCCCCGGGGACAGGGGCCCAGCTCCCCAACCCAGCACCACCCCCCGGGGACAGGGGCCCCGCTCCCCCCCCCCGGGGACAGGGGGCTTAGATACACACAGTGAGAGTGTATGGGTCATAAATACAGATTTATTCAGTGGAAATGTATTGGGTATATACAGTGAGTAAATGTTTTTTTATATATATATATTTTCACAGTGAGTATAGAATGTGTGTATATACAAACTGAGTGTCTTGTGTATATGTGCAATCAGTAAAGAGTATATATTCAGACAGTTAGTAAAGGTTATATGTGTGTATGTATGTGTGTATATATATATATATATATATATATATATATATTAGTAAAGGATGTGTATATATTTATAAACTGAGTATGAGTTGTGTATATATTTATACAGTAAGTGTAAAGGGTGTATACAGTGAGTGTACTCTCTATCTATCTATCTATCCTCTTCCTCTTCCTCTTCCTCTTCCTCTTCCTCCTCTTCCTCTGACACGGTGGATTACACCATCATTCCTTTCCGTCGTCCAGCTCGGTTATCTTGCCTTTGCTTGGTTCCGCACTTAACCTATCCAATGGTAGCCAGAGAATCTCTGGCAGTGGTTTTATTTCCCGCTTCCACTCCGTCCTCAACGATCTGTCAACGGTGGCCGAGAGTACAAGGCGGGCGAGGAGAGCCAATGCACCATGGTCACAGTTCTATGCAGTAAGTCTGCAATGGATTTATACTGCAGGAGGGGATTTCAGGGCACGTAACTATGGAAGGAAAACGGGCGGAAGCAGTTGACACTGCTTTTCTGCCCCCAAATCAATTCTCCCCTTGTATGTTTTGGCTCTTCCTGCGATTTGCCCGCTGAGTCAGAGTGACCTCGTCAATATACAAGGGCCAGTGGTGCTGCAGTCCCCGAGTGTCCTGCTTTTGCACTCGCAAAGCATTTGGGATAATTTAGGCAGATGTATAAGACACCTGAGATAGGCAGAAGTGAGGAGTTTGAGCCTGAAGAGTTTCATGTGATTTCTGCAGCTGGGAACCACTTTTTTTGCAATCTTTTTCATTGTTGTCCCCATTTTGTCCACACTCTCCTGGTCTTCTAACCGTCTGAGACAAGTGGCAAATTCCCCCCTTCCAGCCTGACCCACTGTGAGACCTTCCCAGGAGCAGATATGGCATTATCAATGGGCATAACCTTATGCCTTTATCATGGAGGAGGAGCAGCAGAGCATGGAGCAAAGGAGAGTCAGGTCGCGTTTCAGGACATTTACATGGGTCATATGAGGGCCGAAGTGAGGAGATGTGTATAGGAGTGTGCATCACCAAAGAGGCAATGAGACAGCTCTGCCACCCACTGCATCATAAGAACATAAGAAATAGGAGCAGGAGTTGGCCATTCGGCCCCTCGAGCCTGCTCCGCCATTCAATAAGATCATGGCTGATCTTCTACCTCATCTCCACTTTCCTGAACTATCCCCATATCCTTAGATTTTTGAATATTAAAGGAATCAATCGATCTCTGTCTTGGATATAGTCAATGACTGGGCCCTCCGCAGCCCTGTGGGGTAGAGAATTCCAAAGATTCACCACCCTCTGAGTTAAGAAATTCCTCATCTCAGTCCTAAATGGCCGACCCCTTATTCTGAGACTGTGACCCCGTGTTCTAGACGCCCCAGCCAGGGGAAACATCCTCCCTGTATCTACCCTGTCAAGCCCTGTAAGAATTTTGTATGTTTCAATGAGATCACACCTCATTCTTCTAAACTCTAGGGAATATAGGCCTAGTCTACTCAATCTGTCCTTATAGGACAATCCCTCCATCCCAGGAACCAGTCTGGTGAACCTTTGTTGCACTCCCTCTATGGCAAGTATATCCTTCCTTAGGTAAGGAGACCAAAACTATAC
Source organism: Squalus acanthias (assembly GCA_030390025.1). Classification (NCBI taxonomy): domain Eukaryota; kingdom Metazoa; phylum Chordata; class Chondrichthyes; order Squaliformes; family Squalidae; genus Squalus; species Squalus acanthias. The sequence continues at coordinate 458,966 of JASTWF010000142.1, forward strand.
ACAATACTCTAGTTAAGAACATAAGAAATAGGAGCAGGAGTAGGCCATTCGGCCCTTTCAAGCCTGCTCCGCCATTCATAGAAACATAGAATCTAGGAGCAGGAGTAGGCCATTCAGCCCGTCGAGCCTGCTCCACCATTCAATACGATCATGGCTGATCATCCAAATCCAGTACCCTGTCCCTGCTTTAATCCCCACAGTACACATATCCCACCCTACCCCCGTAACCCCACGTATTTAATTCCCCCTAACATATCCCATCCTATCCCCATAACCCCACATATTTAATCCCCCCCTAACACTAAGGGTCAATTTATCATAGCCAAATCAACCTAACCCGCACATTTTTGGACTGTGGGAGAAAACCGGAGCACCCGGAGGAAACCCACGCAGACACGGGGAGAATGTGCAAACTCCACACAGACAGTCACCCGAGGTCAGATTCGAACCCGGGTCCCTGGCGCTGTGAGACACCAGTGCTAACCACTATGCCACCGTGTTGCCCAGTGAGATCATGGCTGATCTTCTGCCTAAACTCCATTCACCGGCCCTATCGCCATATCCCTTGATGTCCTTACTAGTCAGAAATCTATCGACTTCTGTTTTGAATATACCCAATGACTGAGCCTCCACAGCCCTCTGGGGTAGAGAATTCAAAGATTCACCACCCTCTGTGAAGAAATTTCTTCTCATCTCAGTCCTGAATGGCCTACCCTTTATCCTGAGGCTGTGGCCCCTGGTTCTAGACTCCCCAGCCAAGGGAAACATTCTCCCAGCATCCATCCTATCAAGCCCTGTAATAATTTTGTATGCTTCAATGAGATCCCCTCTCATTCTTCTGAATTCAAGAGAATACAGGCCTAGTTTACTCAATCTCTTCCGATACGACAGTCCCGCCATCCCAGGAATCAATCTCGTGAATCTTCGTTGCACTCCCTCTATGGCCAGTATATCCTTCCTTAGGTAAGGAGAGCAAAATTGTACACAGTACTCCAGGTGTGGTCTCACCAAGGCACTAATATAATTGGAGTAAGACTTCTTAACTCCTGTACTCAAATCCTCTTGTAATGAAGGCCAGCATACCATTTGCCTTCCTAATGGCTTGCTGCACCTGCACATTCACTTTCAGTGACTCATGTACAAGGACACCCAGGTCCCTTTAAACATCTGCATTCCCCAGTCTTTCACCATTTAGGAAATACTCTGCCTTTCTGTTTTTTCTACCAAAGTGGATAACTTCACATTTATCCACATTATATTCCATCTGCCATGTTCTCACCCACTCACTGAGCCTGTCGAGATCCCCTTGAAGCCTCTTCACATCCTCTTCGCAACTGACACTGCCACCTAGCTTTGTATCATCAGCAAATTTGGAAATGTTGCATTTAGTCCCCTCATCCAAATCATTGATATAGATTGTGAATAGCTGTGGCCCAAGCACCGATCCTTGCGGTACCCCACTAGTCACAACCTGCCATCCTGAAAAAGACCCGTTAATCCCTACTTTGTTTTCTGTCTGTTAACCAATTCTCAATCCATGCTAGTATATTACCCCCAATTCCATGTGCCCTAATTTTACATAAGAACTAGGAGCAGGAGTAGACCAATCGGCCCCTCGAGCCTGCTCCGCCATTCAATGAGATCATGGCTGATCTGATCCAACCTCAACTCTAAAGAACACAAGAAGCAGGAGCTGGACCAGGCCACTCGGCCCCTGGGCCTGCTCCGCCACCCACAGGGCCTTGACCGATCCGAACTCAAACTCATGTCCAATTTCCAGCCCGCTCCCCGTAACCCCTGATTCCCTTTACTTCTAGGAAACGGTCTATTTCTGTTTTAAATTTATTTAATGAAGTAGCTTCCACAGCTTCCTGGGGTAGCAAATTCCACAGACCCACTACCCTCTGAGTGAAAAAGTTTCTCCTCATCTCAGTTTTGAAAGAGGAGCCCCTTATTCTAAGATTATGTCCCCTAGTTCTAGTTTCACCCATCATTGGGAACATCCTTACCGCGTATACCCGATCAAGCCCCTTCACAATCTTATATGTTTCAATAAGATCGCCTCTCATTCTTCTGAACTCCAATGAGTAGAGTCCCAATCTACTCAACCTCTCCTCGTATGTCCACCCCCTCATCCCCGGAATTAACCGAGTGAACCTTCTTTGTACTGCCTCGAGAGCAAGTATGTCTTTTCTTAAGTATGGACACCAAAACTGTATGCAGTACTCCAGGTGCGGTCTCACCAATACCTTATACAACTGCAGCAATACCTCCCTGTTTTTATATTCTATCCCCCTAGCAATAAAAGCCAACATTCCATTGGCTTTCTTGATCACCTGCTGCACCTGCATACTAACTTTTTGATTTTCTTGCACCAAGACCCCCAGATCCCTTTGTACTGCAGTACTTTCCAGTTTCCAGTTTCTCGCCATTAAGATATTTTGTTCACCAACCTCTTGTGTGGGACCTTATGAACGCCTTCTGAAAATCCAGATACACCACATCTACCGGTTCCCCTTTGTCTACTCCACTAGTTACATCCTCAAAGAACTCCAATAGGTTTGTCAAACAGGATTTCCCTTTCATAAATCCATGTTGACTCTGCCCAATCTTACTATTAGTTTCTAAGTGCCCAGTTATTGCATCCTTTATAATAGATTCCAGCATTTCCCCAACTACTGATGTGAGGCTAACAGGTCTGTAGTTCCCTGTTTTCTCTCTCCCTCCTTTCTTAAATAGCGGGGTTACATTTGCTATCCTTCAATCTGCAGGAACCGTAGAATCTATAGAATTTTGGAAGATGACAACCAATGCGTCCACTATTCCAATGGCCACCTCTTTCAAAACCCTAGGATGTAGGTCATCCGGTCCTTGGGATTTATCGACTTTTAGTCCCATTTTAGGTGTGGTCTCACTGGGGCCCTATATAATTGCATTAAGACATCTTTACTCTTATACTCAACAAACCATTTGCTTTCCTAATTGCTTGCTGTACCTGCATGTTAACTTTCAGTGATTGGTGTACAAGGACACCCGGGTCCCTCTGAACACCAACATTTCCCAATCTCTCACCATTTAAAAAATACTCTGCTTTTCTATTTTTCTGACCGAAGTGAATAACTTCACATTTCTCCACATTATATTCCGTTTGCCATGTTCTTGCCCACTCACCACTTCCAGTCCCACCCAGCTTTGTATCATCAGCAAACTTGGATATATTACATTTGGTCCCCTCATCTAAATCATTGATGTCGATTGTGAATAGCTGAGGCCCAAGCACTGATCCTTGCGGTACCCCACTAGTTACAGCCTGCCAACCCGAAAATGACCAGTTAATTCCTACTTTCTGTTTTCTGTCCGTTAACCAATCCCATGAGCTCTAATTTTGTTTAATAACCTCTTGTGTGGCACCTTATCGAATGCCTTCTGAAAATCCAAATACACCACATCCACTGGTTCCCCCTTATCTGTTCTGCTAGTACCAACCTCAAAAAACGCAACAGATTTGTCAAGCACGATTTCCCTTTCATAAATCCGTCAGGACCTGCAAACACCGTCATCAGCCTGCCCTGCCCTGCCCTGCCCTGCACTCGCCCTCTCTGTCTGGCTATGGAGGTGCTCACCTTTTTTGGCACCGACTTATTTCACGCAGCTACGAGGGAGCTCCATAATTTAAGCTATTGGATAATGACCCCAATAAGAGTGGCCTGAACAGCAGCAGATCAGCACTGCATCGAGACATTTTTACATAGGATATACGGCACAGAAACAGGCCATTCAGCCCAACTAGTCCATGCCGGCGTTTATGCTCCACTCGAGCCTCCTCCTGTCATTCCTCATCTAACTGTGGTGAGGACCTGGAACTCGCTGCCGACAGAAGTGGTGGAAGCGGAGACACTCAATGTTTTCAAGGGGAGACTGGATAGGCACTTGAGGGAAATAAACTTGCAGGGCTACGGGGATAGAGCGGGGGAATGGGACTGACTGGATTGCTGTACAGAGAGCCGGCACGGACTCGATGGGCCGAATGGCCTCCTTCTGTGCCGTTATGACTCTATCAGCATAACCCTCTATTCCATTCTCCCTCATATGCTTATCTAGCCCCTCCTTAAATGCATCTATACTATTTACCTCAACTACTCCCTGTGGTAGCGAGTTCGACATTCTCACCGCCCTCTGGGTAAAGAAGTTTTTCCTGAATTGGATTTCTTGGTGGCTATCTTATATTGATGGCCTCTAGTTATGCTCTTCCCCACAAGTGGAAAGACTCTTCCTGTATCTCTATCAAAACCTTTCCCCTCAGCCTTCTCTTTTCAAGAGAAAAGAGACCCAGCCTGTTCATTCTTTCCTCATAGGTATACCCTTGCATTTCTGGTATCATCCTTGTAAATCTTCTCTGCACCCTCTCCAGTACCTCCATATCCTTCTTATAATATGGCGACCAGAACTGCACGCAGTGCTCCAAGTGTGATCTAACCAAGGTTCGATACAAGCTTAGCATAACTTCACTATTTTTCAATTCTATCCCTCTAGAAATAAACCCTAGTGCTTGGTTTGCTTTCTTATGGCCTTGTTAACCTGTCGCTACTTTTAGTGACTTGTGTATTTGTACTGTGCGATCCCTTTGTTCCTCTACCCCACCTAGACTCGCACCCTCCAAGTAATAAGTGACCTCCCTATTCTTCCTACCAAAATGTAATACCTCACATTTATCTGTTGAAATTCATTTGCCAATTATATGCCCATTCTGCAAGTTTATTAATGTCCTCCTGTAATTTGTTGCAGTCCTCCTCAGTATTGACTTTCCCCCCCAATTTGGTGTCATCCGCAAATTTAGAAATTGTGTTTTTGATTCCAAAGTCTAAATCGTTAATATAAATTGTGAACAACAGTGTTCCCAGCGCTGATCCTGTGAAACACCACTACCCACCTTCTGCCACTTTGAATAGCTACTCTTTACTCCTACTCTCTGCTTTCTGCCTTGAAGCCAGCTAGTTATTTTTGGCAGGCTTCCTGCCATGGACACCTAGTAATCTGAGTGCAGTTTCATCGAGGAGGGCTTGCAAGAAATTGTGACCTGCTCTCTGCCTGCAAGCCAAGCCTTGGTACCTTGTTTGGCTGTGTGCCATCTGCCCTGTGTTAGACATGCTTATAAAGTGGCACAAAGGCATTCATGAGAGTGCAGTCAGTCAAGTGAGTGATGCAAGCATTGTTCTTTACTTACCTGCTTGCTGCTGCAATCTTCAAGCAGGACTGACTTTGAAGGCTGCACTCTGATTTCAATGTCCCCCAGCAGATTACACTTGGTCTACATCCATCACTACTCCGATGGATATGTGCAACTCTCTTTCCATTGGTGTAAAAGCGATGTACAGTATCTGACTTTGTGGAAATTCTCCTCCAGGAATTACTGTAAACAGTTTATATACAGGGAGTTTATCCAGTGGGTGTCCAACTTGTTATTCTGACCCATGAACCGTGCCAATCTGAGCAGTAGTCCTAATCCTATATGCCTGCTCTGTTCCCCTATGTACCACCTACCCAGCCTATTAACATGGTCCCTGCTTCAATCACTAACTGTGCATTTCACTGCTTTAATAACCTGTGTGTAAAAGAAGTTTCTCCTGATCTCTATCATATCTCTTGCATATAATCTTTGTCCCCTTGTTCTAGATCCCTCAGAAACTTTAAACGGCCTGTTTCCATGTTATAATTCCTATATATTTTACCCAGAAGGCGCCATAGTTTTCACCCAAGGGTCCCATGAGGACAGAAAGCTTGGAGAATCCTGATGTAAACCGTGAGGCTGCGTATAACTGGATTATGCAAGGAGGCTGAGAGATATGCAGCCTGAGGTTGTCTCCTCTCATTGCCCTTTTATTTCTGTTTTTCTCTGCTCTTGCACTCGTTCTAGCAGCACTTCCCATACTTGCCCTCCTGTCTATAATTATTTGCTTGCTCTCTGGGACGCCATTTGCAGCCACCCAGCTATTCCTTTTCTTTAAAAAAAAAAGGTTTTTGTGTTTATTGTGGGAGTGGATAAACTTAGCTCTGCCTGTTTGTGTCTCTCTTTCCGTGGTAGAATCTGATTTGAGCGCTGAGTTTGACTTTTGCAAATTGCCCTCCAGTCTGTGCTGAGTTAGCTGGTCTGAGACAGGACAATGTTGGGGTACTATGATTAGCTGCAGCGCCTCCAGGCTGCAGGTAGGAGAAATTAGCAAAAAATACTTGGCTAAAAAAACCAGCTTATGGTTTTGCTGCTGAAGCATTGTGTAGTAATCATGCTGTCAACATTGGGGGGATGTTGGTGTTATTTTTGATCAGCAAGTGTAACAGTTTTCAGACCTGTAATCATTGGGCCTTGAATTTTCTCCATACTTGTGCCCAGAGACACACCTAACCGGGGCGCAAATCAATTACGTGGCCAGAACGATCGCAGAATGTTGGGTGGAAGTGAGTAGCGTGTGTAAGCAGAATAGACCCACAGCTCCTCCATCTTCCTTTTAATGCATTTTTATGGCGCAAGTATAAATCGCATTTAAAAATTGAACAGCCTCCTGATTGCAGGTTCTGAAACTGTGTGCCTGGTTGAATGAGTTGAAAGTTTAATTTTCATATTTCGAGTAATATATGGTGCCAGTTTGGCACTTTCCTTGAGCCCTGATTGTTTTGGCTGGTTTTCCGTTTGGGTGTATTCTCATGAGATTCACAGGAAATTTGAACGTAACGAGAGCGGCAGAATTGGCACGGGAATGGGAGCATTTCCGGGTCTAACTTCTAGGTTGTACCCAGAGATGGAAATTCTGGCCCTGTTTATTCCAACGCTGATGTATAGCAGCATTTTCACCCCTAATCGGTTTCCTTCCTGGCGGATGTGAGGTGATAGAATTAAACTGTACAAATTGTACTTTTAAAAGGAAGGGAATTAGATGGTGCATGAAAAAGAGTAATGTTGAAAGGTATGCAAATGAACAGGAGGGTGGGATTAAATTAGGTTGCACAGACAATGGCCAATGACTTGTTTTTATGCTATAACATTTTATGATTCTGTGGATTTCCTCTGTTGTTGCCTCTTTGACTTGTGAAACTTATTTTCCTGTCTGGCAGAATTGGATTAGTACACTAGCTATTCTGCTCCCAAATCTGAATTTGAATCCATCCCAAAGAGATGGGGTGAAAGTATTCTCTCTCTCTTGATTGTAAGAGTCCTTTGTAAAAGTGTTTGGCAGTCTGAACTCCGTTCTTGACATGGGGACAGGACAAAGCTGACACTAATTGGAACTCACTTGGCAAACTCGCTTGTAGAGGCCATAGAATGGCTGCAGTGGGAAATAACATAAGAAATAGGAGCAGGGATAGCCACCTGGCCCCTTGAGCCTGCTCCCCCATTCAATAAGATCATGGCTGACCTTGGGCTCAAAGCCACTTCCCCGTCCGCTCCCCATAACCCTTCACTCCCTTATCTTGTAAAAAATTTGTCGATCTCCCCTTTAAATGTATTTAATGACCCAGCCTCCACAGCTCTCTGGGGCAGAGAATTCCACAAATTTAGGACCTTCTGACAGAAGAAATTCCTCCTCACCTCAGTTCTAAAAGGGCGACCCTTTATTCTGAAACTATGCCCCCGAGTTCTAGATTTCCCCACGAGGGGAAACATCCTCTCTGCATCTACCTTGTCGAGCTCCCTCAGTATTTTATATGTTTCAATAAGATCACCTCTCATTCTTCTAAATTCCAATGAGTATAGGCTCAACCTTTCTTCATAAGTCAACCCCCTCATCTCAGGAATCAACAGAGTGAATCGTCTCTGAACAATGCAAGTATATCCTTCCTTAAATAAGGAGACCAAAACTGTACGCAGTACTCAAGGTGTGGTCTCACCAATACCCTGTACAGTTGTAGCAGGACTTCCCTGCTTTTATACTCCAACCCCCTTGCAATAAAGGCCAACATTCCATTTGCCGTTTTGATTACTTGCTGTACCTGCATGCTAACTTTTTCTGTTTCATGCACAAGGACCCCCAGGTCCCTCCGAACTGTAGCATTTTGTAATCTCTCTGCATTTAAATAATTTGCTTTTTTATTTTTCCTGCCGAAGTGGATAACCTCGCACTTTCCCACATTATACTCCATCTGCCAAATGTTTGCCCGCTCACTTAGCCTGTCTATATCCCTTTTGCAGATTCTTCTGATGATGCACTGATGTAGTAAAGGGCACTCTCCTTGGGTTGGGGGTGAGGCACATTATCGCGCAGAGTGCAGGGACTAAATAAAATTACAAAAGGATGGAACAAGGTAGAAGCAGACTGTTTCGATGTGATGAAGTAGGGTGTGTTGTGACATGTTTGGGGGGGGGGGGGAAACATCCTACTGGGCTAACTCAAAGTATTGATGCATTCTAGTTACAACAGTAATGGAATAACTCGCTGTATTTAAACAAAAAAAACGCAGGGGTTGTTTGCTAGTCTGTTTCAGATACAGTGCTAAATGTAAAAATGATTCTTTTTTTCTACCACCCAAACGTTGCAGAGTTTAAGCCAGCACTGTGTAAGTAAGCAGAACCGAGGAATTACCGAGCACTTCAATTATGCACAGAAGATCATGTCTTCAAGTGTTTTGACTGGCAGTTACTGAAAATAAAATGTCTCAAATGCCTCTGATCAATTTAGAACTGTAACTGTGCTAATGCCTAATGGCTACCAAACTCTCAGGTACCTGGGTCTGAAGTTGCGGAGATGCCGGGATTAATTGGATTCAGCAATCCAAGAAGTACCATCTTGGTTGAGGACAGCCTTGCCCACTGGATCAGGGGGCTGTTAAATATTTATGGCAGTAACATGTCAAACCCCAAGTGATTTGTTTAGAAACAGAGAGTGTTATATTCATCTTCCTCATCTCGAATACTTTAACTCTTTTGAAGACACTGATCTGTCTGAGTGTGTGGTTCCATATGCATTTCCAGTACTTTGTTCAAATGGCCATTTGTCGTTTGAGTGCCGGCGGACTATTTGAGCATGGGAGGAAGGGTATAACGGCTAAGCCTGGTCCTCCTTCACCCCAAGTCCCCATTAGATTGATTGTAAGATCCCTTCCTGTTTCAAAACCCTCCATGGACTCTTCCTGCCTTTTCTCCTGGCTTTTCTCCGTGACCTTTGGCCATCGATCCCTGCATGCACCCTCCACTCCTCTGACACCAGATTACTGCTTTTCCCTGCTTTCTCTGCTGCAACATTGGTGGGTCTTCTTTCAGATATCATGCCCATCTTCCTTCCTCTGTCTCTCCACTTCACCTTACTCCCTGCTTTCTGAAACTCCTCCTACTCTGATTTTGCACCCAGCCTCGGCTCCTGTTTCCCCTTTCTCTCCTGCTTCATATGTATCTTTTTCTCTCGAAAGCACTCTGAGATTTTTTTTATTTAATGAAGCGCTACCGCATAAAAATGTCAGTTTTTGACATTCCTATGCAAAGGCTTCCAGCAGCAGCTACTGCGTATCAATCGGTAACGATTCTTTCACCTCTTAAACCAGTGGTAGCACTGTCATTGGGGATTGAAATGTCTGAGCCTACAACTGTAACCAGATAAGCCACGAGGGAGCCTGGGCACGCACTTCTCGGGGGGCCTTTACTCTGCATCTAGCCCCTAACTTGGTCAGTTGGGAGTTCTTAATCTTGATGCTGGGTCCCTGAAATGGAAATGATTTAATTTCCCAGCTCTGGCATCCTTCAACTGAACGAAGGAAACATTCACCCCCAAAAAGCATTTTCTGTAAACAGTGCCTGCTGCTTAAAATGACTAACTTTACAAAAAAAATCATTTTCTTATTTCTTCCCCTTCACTCCTGGAGGCATTGACTCTTGCTTGGCACCCTCTGGTACTTTAGCCATTCTTAAGCCCAGGGAGTGAGTGTCAACAGATGATGCTGACCCTCCTTCCCTGAAATCCACTCGTACACATTCCAGCAGGGCCACTGGGTGGGAGGCAGGAGCAGGAACCCTGGCTGACTTCCTCCTCCTGTAACCCCGGGGCACTGGAGATCATTATGGTCCCCTAATTGCTGTGCTGGTTGAGACCAGCTAATTTTGTACAGACCAGGGATTGAACCTGGGGCCACTCTGATCTGAATGACTCGGTACCACGGCGAGTGGTGTGTTAAACCCCGCAGCCACCAGGGGCCCCAAAACTTGTTGACATTGGCACAGCTAAATGTTTTCTCCAGAACATGAAGAAAAACATTCACGATGGGAGAAGGTGTCATGTGTGATCTGAAAGATCATGTGCTTTGGACTGGGAAATCACCAGGGACTTTTCAACAGCAGATTAATATAAAACGTACAGTGAAGTTCAGTATGGAAGCACCCTGTGTTTGGTTGAATAACATCACATTAATCCCCTACAGCCCTGAGGGTTTGCTTTATGCATTAGCTGGCACTGGTGTTTTTAAAGGCGCGTGACAGCATTAAAGCAACAGGGTATTTAGGAAGGATTCCGAACAGGAAAAGCAGCTCATTTAAAAGTGCTTTGTCATTTGATTGCAGGCACTAGTGATAATACAAAAACAGTGGAGGATTGAGAGAACCCACAGTGGAGGGAGGCTGTAAGAGACTCCCATTAGGTTAAATGTCATGTGTTTGAACAGTGTGTTGCTTAACAGTGTGTATCAGGAAGCTTTGAGGGAAGCTTGTGTAACAAACCCGTTTTGATTGCTCACTTCACTAGATTACGTAGAGTGTTTGCCTTTGCTTCTGGGAGGGGGAGGCAATTCAGTCCAAAGCATCAAAATCACTGCAAAATAACTAACAAGAATCTCTCCACAAGTTATACATTAGTTTTAAGGCATATGAATGGTGGTATGGATCCAAACCCAGACCCAAGTCCATAAGAATGTTCTGAACAAGAATCGAGCAGAAAGATTTTTTTTCCTTTTTGATAGATTGACTCCACATATCCACCTTATCCTCTAATCCTTTTGCTCTCCAGACACATCTAGTTGTCTCTCTCATTTGTTGTGTCTGCTTCTGCTGCATTTATAAGAACATAAGAAATAGGAGCAGGCATCGGCCACTTGGCCCCTCGAGCCTGCTCCGCCATTCAATACGATCATGGCTGATCTTGGGCTCAAAGCCACTTCCCAGCCCGCTCCCCATAACCCTTCACTCCCTTATCTTGCAAAAATCTGTGTCTCTCCACCTTAAATGTATTTAATGACCCAGCCTCCACCATTCAGTGAGGTCACAGATGATCTGCATCCTAACTCCATCCACCTACCTTGGCTCCATATCCCGTAATTAACCTTGGCTGGCAAAATTCTATTGAACTCCGATTTAAAATTATTAATTGACCTAGCATCTGCTGCTTTTTGTGGGCGAGTGTTCCACACTTGTACCACCCTTAAGCAAACTTGGATATGTGGCTCTCTATATTTATTAAGCACAGATTCTTGTGGGACTTCCTTCTAATTCGAGTACATACCCATTGCCCTACTCTCTGCCTTCTACTGCCTAACCAATCTGCTAACCAGGTCAATAATTTGCCTTGAATTCCAGGAGCTTTAATTTTAGCTATGTTCTCTTATGTGGAGCCTTATTGAATGCCTTCTGGAAGTCCATGTCAACTATATCCATAGCCATTCTCTTGTCTACTACTTTAGTTACTTCCTCAAAATACTCAGTTGGGTTCATTGGACATGACCGACCCTTAACAAATCCATCTTGGCGCTCTCTAATCAGTTCAGTCTCTCTTAAGTGCTCAGTCACTCTGTCCTTAATTATAGATTTCAATAACTTTCCTACAACAGATGTTCGACTAACCGGTCTATAATTTCCTGGTTTCTCTCTCTCTCTCCTTTCTTAAATAATGGAGTTACATTTGCAGTTTTCTAATCTAAAGGGATAATTACTGAATCGAGAGAGCTTTGACAGATTATGACTAAAGCAGCTGCAATTTCCTCACCTACTTCCTTTGAAACGCTCGGGTGGCAACATCAGATTCTGGGGATTTGTCAGTCTTTAGTGCCATTAATTTTTCGAATACTTTTTGCTGTTTACGTTAAATTTAGTGAGTTCCAGTCCTTGATTCATTATTGGTTTCGTAAGAACATAAGAAGTAGGAGCAGGAGTAGGCCATACGGCCCCTCGGGCCTGCTCCACCATTCAATAGGATCATGGCTGATCCGAACCTAGACTCACGTCCACTTCCCTGCCCGCTCCCCATAACCCTTAATTCCCTTCTCAGCTAGGAAACTGTCTATCTCCGTGTTAAATTTAAGTTTCCCTGGAATGTCGGGCATATTATCCTCCTCTTCTACTGTGAAGACTGCCGCACAGTAATTCAACATGTCTGCCATTTCCTTATTTTCATTTGCAATATTACCCGCATCTGTTTGCAAAGGGCCCACATTACCCTTGACTACCTGCCCCCTTTTGTTTCATATAATTGTAAAAACCTTTTGTGTTAATCTTGATATCAGTTTGCACTTGCTTTACTGCTGTGACTGCTGAGGAAAACCTCCCCATTGCCTGTCAGACTACTAATTGTGAAAGCACAAAGCACCTCATTGGGTAAACATGTTGAGGGACCGGCTAGCAGGCTGAGATGTTACAGGATATGACCAGTGTTGGGATCTGGATATTTTTTATGAAAAGTGAAAATTCCTTCGTGAATTTGGCATCTATGCACAGCGGTGCCCCCACCTGTCACCAGCCAGACCACCCAAAGTAAGAAGTCTGAGGTACATGTAAGTGTGGACCTTTCACAGCCACTGTATATAGAATGACAGGAATGACATATGAGGAGCGATTGGGTCGATTGGGCTTATACTCGCTGGAGTATAGAAGAATGAGAGGGGATCTCATCGAAACATATAAAATTCTGGCAGGTCTGGACAAACTAGATGCAGGAAGGATATTCCCGATGGTTGGAGAGTCCAGAACCAGGGGTCATAATCTAAGGATAAGGGGTAAGCCATTTAGGACAGAAATGAGGGGGAATTTCTTCACCCAGAGAGTGGTGAACCTGTGGAATTCTCTTCCACAGAGGGTAGTTGAGGCCAAGTCATTAAATATATTCAAGAATGAGTTCGATATATTTCTTAAAGCTAAAGGTATCAAGGGATATGGGGAGAAGGCAGGTACAGGGTACTGAGTTTGGATGATCAGCCATGATCTCATCGAATGGCGGAGCAGGCTCGAGGGGCCAAATGGCCTACTCCTGCTCCTATCTTCTATGTTTCTATTGCACATGTGCACCGAGACAGAACACTTAATAGATGGTAGCCTCTGAGACACCAGACAGAACTTAATTGAGTGAGTCTTGTCATGTCCTCAACCTTGGCAACCAAGTTTGTGGGTTTTCAACACGAGAACCTGAGAATCTTGGCTAAGATGCAACTTGTGTTTGTATAACACCTCATCATGTCTTAGAAATGACATTAGAGAAGGTGAAAAAAAGATTCACAAGGTTGATACCAGAACCAAGAGGTTGTAGCAAAATTGAAGCAATAATTTGTAGCGAGTAGTGACAGAACCATGACTACAGAGAGAACAGGACTGGCAACTAACCTTTGCAGGATATAACACATTTGGGAAGGAAGATGAGAAGATGGAGTAGCTGTACTAATTAAAGATAACATAATGGCAGTAGGGAAAAAGGGTGTAACTAGCTATATGATAGATACAGAATCCATATGGATTGAGTTAAAAGACAAGAGGGGATCCATCACCCTAATGGGGATATACTATGGTGGAAGGGAATTGGAGGGAGTAATATGTAGGCAACTCTACGAGGTGAGTAGCAGGCATAGAATAATAATCATGGGCGATTTCGACTACCCCAAATAAACTGGCAGGAAGAAATAGCAAAAGGAGAAAAGGAAATTGAGTTTTTACAGTGTGTAGAGGACTCCTTTCTCACTCAGTATGTGAGAAGTCCAACAAGAACAGAATCATGAAAGTAAAATACTGCGGATGCTGGAAATCTGAAATAAAAACAGAAAATGCTGGAAATACTCAGCAGCAATGTTCCCGCTAAGCTGTGCAGCGGTCTGGCGGTCCCACGCAGGCCGCTCACCGGCTTCTACAGGGAAGAAAAAGCACATGCGCGAAAATTTGAATGGGCCGCACACTTTAAAAAGAAAAAAATTAGAGGGAAAATTGCTCAGCAGGTCAGGCAGCATAAGTGGAGAGAGAAACAGAGTTAACCTTTCACGTCAATGACCTTTCCTCAGGAGAAAAGAATTGCTGCTGGATCTTGTAATGGGTAATGAACCAGAACAGGTCGGAGAAGTAAGTGCAAGAGGGCATCTTAGTAACGATCACAACATAGTATGGTTCAAGATTAGGATTAAGAGTGACATAAGTAGGACAAAGACTAAGGTAATAGATTGGAAAAGAGCAAATAATGAGGAAATGAGAGTGGAACTAAAGAAGGTAAACTGGGAGAAAACAGACAGAAAAACAGTGGGAAATCTTTAAAAGGGTAATAATAGAGTTCAAGAGAAATGTATTCCACTAAAAGCCAAAAACAAGCAAGCTAATTATGGGGCAAATAGTCAGGGGACAAATGGCTGAATGGATAGCAAATTGGCTAATAGAAAGCAGAGAGTAGGGGTAAAGAGTAATTCTTCAGATTGGAGAAAGGTGAAGAGTGGTGTTCCACAAGGTTCAGTGCTGGGACCACTGTTCATACTTTACATTAATGATTTGGACTTGGGACATAATACAAGAAGACATTAGAAAACTTGTAGACTGGACAGTTAAGTGGCAAATGAACTTTAACATAGATAAATATGAGGTAATGCACATTGGTAGGAAAAACAGAAACATCACCTACACCGTAGAAAATAAGAAACTGAATGGGGTAGAAGAGCAAAGGGATCTAGGGGTACAGGTGGTAAATCACTAAAAGCAGCATCGCAGGTCAGCAAAGCAATTAAAAATGCTAACAAAGCCCTGGGATTTATTTCTACATGTATAGAATTCAAAAGTAGTGAATGAGGCATTGCTGGATCTGGTGCTGGGGAATGAGGTGGGCCAGGTCGACCAAGTGTCTGTGGGAGAACACTTGGGTACGAGTGATCATCATATCATAAGATTTAGATTAGCAATGGAGAGGAGCAAGGAACAATCTAGAGTGGAACTTCTAAACTGGAATAGGGCTAACTTCAATGGGATGCGAAAGGATCTAACCAGGGTAAAATGGAACCAAAGACTGTAACGGAACAATGGATGATCTTTAAGGAGGAGATGTTCCAAGGATAGGTACATTCTAACGAGGGATCGGTAAGGGAACCAAAGCAAGGGCTCCTTGGATGATGAGGGGGATAGAGAAGACGATGAAACAAAAAAAGAGGGTGTATGATACATGTCAGGTGAATTCTTCAAGGGAGAACCAGACCAAATACAATAAGTTGAGAGGGGAAGTGAAGATGAAAATATGAATGGCAGTTAACATAAAAGGGAACCCAAAAATCTTCTACCGGCATGTAAACAGTAAGTGGGTAGTAAGAGGCGGTGTGGGGCCTATTAGAGACAAAGAAGGTGTTATATGCTTAGAGGCGCAGGGCAAGGCTAGAATACTCAATGAGTACTTTGTTTACTAAGGAGGTGGATGCTGACAAAATATCGGTAGAAGTGGAAAAGGTAGAAGCAATGGAAGAGGTGAAAATTGATAGACAGGATGTACTAGAAAGGCTGGGTATGCTTAGAGTGGATAAGTCGCCTGGTCCAGATGGCTTGCATCCCAAGTTGCGAAGGGAATTAGGGGAGGAGATAACTGAAGGGCTTGCCATAATTTTCCAATCTTCCTTAGATGCGGGGGAGGTGCCTGAGGATTGGAAAGTGGCAAATGTGACACCGTTGTTCAAGAAAGGACAATCCTAGTAACTACAGGCCAGTCAGTTTAACATCAGTGGTGGGTAAAGTTTTAGAAACAATAAATCGAGGAAAAAATTAACAGGTACTTGGAGAGGTTTAAGCTAATTAAGGAGAGCCAACACGGATTTGTAAACGGCAGATCGTGTTTGACTAATCTAATTGAATTTTTTGATGAAGTAACGGGGAGGATTGATGAAGGGAATGCAATGGATGTTGTCGACATGGATTTTAGGAAGGCCTTGGTGAGACCACACCTTGAGCATTGTGTGCAGTTTTGGTCACCTTATCTGAGGAAGGATGTTCTTGCCATGGAGGGAGTGCAGCGAAGATTCACCAGACTGATACCTGGGATGGCAGGAATGACGTATGAAGAGAGATCGGGTCAATTAGGCTTATATTCGCTAGAGTTTCGAAGAATGAGAGGGGATCTCATTGAAACTTATAAAATTCTAACAGGACTAGACAGACTGGATGCAGGAAGGATGTTCCTGATGGTGGGGGAGTCCAGAACCAGAGGTCACAGTCTAAGGATAAGGGGTAAGCCATTTAGGACTGAGATGAGGAGGAATTTCTTCACCCAGAGAGTGGTGAACATGTGGAATTCTCTACTACAGAAGGCAGTTGAGGCCAATTCATTAAATATATTCAAGAAGGAGATAGATATATTTCTTACGGCTAAAGGGATCAAGGGATATGGGGAGAAAGCAGGGACAGGGTACTGAATTTGGATGATCAGCCATGATCTCATTAAATGGCGGAGCAGGCTTGAGGGGCCGAATGGCCTACTCCTGCTCCTATCTTCTATGCATTTGACAAAGTACCACATAGAAGGCTATTTAACAAAATTGAGGCTCATGGAATAGGTGGGTCAGTGACAGCTTGGATAAGGAATGGCTGTTTTTCAGACTGGAGGATGGTAGACAGTGGTGTTCCCCATATATATATATATGTATTTATATTACCAATCGATTGCAACAGGACATAGAAAGGCTAGCTGAATGGGCAGACAAGTGGCAGATGAAATTTAATAGAGAAGTGTGAGGTGATGCATTTTGGCAGAAGGAACAGGGAGAGGCAATATACATTTAATGGCACAGTTTTAAAGAGTGTGCAGGGACAGAGGGACCTGGGAGTTAATGTGCATAGGCCCCTGAAGGTGGCAGGACATATTGAGAGAGTGGTTAGCAAAGCATATGGGATCTTGGGCTTCATAAATCGAGGTATTGAGTACAAAAGTAGAGAAGCTATGCTGAACCTTTATAAAGCGCTGGTTAGACCATAACTGGAGTATTGCGTCCAGTTCTGGTCACCACACTTTAGGAAGGATGTGAAGGCACTTGAGAGGGTGCAGAGGAGATTTATCAGAATGGTTCCGGGGATGGGGGATCTTAGCTACAAGGACAGGTTGGAGAAGCTGGATTTGTTTTCATTAGAGCAAAGGAGGTTGAGGGATGATTTGATAGAGGTGTACAAAATTATGACGTGTTTGGATAGGCTAGATGGGGAAAGGTTGTTCCCACTAGTTGATGGTACAAGGACTAGGGGACACAGATTTAAGGTTTTGGGCAAGAGATACAGGGGGGGATGTGAGGAAAAACTTTTTTACACAGCAAGTGGTGAGGACCTGGAACTCGCTGCCGACGGAAGTGGTGGAAGCGGAGACACTCAATGTTTTCAAGGAGAGACTGGGTAGGCACTTGAGGGAAATAAACTTGCAGGGCTATTGGGATAGAGCGGGGGAATGGGACTGACTTGGATTGCTCTACAGAGAGACGGCACGGACTCGATGGGCCGAATGGCCTCCTTCTGTGCCGTTATGACTGACTCTTAGTGGTGTGGGAGGCAGGGTTTTGCTTCATGGGGCACTGGCACCAGAACTGGGGAAAGAGGGAGCTGTTCCATTGGGACGGGCTCCACTTAAACCGGGCTGGAGCCAGTGTCCCGGTGAATCGAATAACTAGGGCAGTAGACAGGGCTTGAAGCTAATGAAGGGGGGGCTGGGAGGATTCAGGAAAGAGTAAATCTAAAAGCAGCAAGAGAAATGTCAAGGCTCCAGAGCAGAGTTTTGGGTAAAAGTAAACAGAGTGGGCCAGGAAGGGACAGAGAGTAACAAAGGTAATAGGGCATCAGTGACTAAGGTGACATCAGGGAAAAAATAGAAAAAAGCCAAAGGTACTATATCTGAATGCGTAAAGCATTCACAACAAAATAGATGAATTAATAGCGGAGATAGAAATTAATAGGTTTTATCTAATAGCCATTATGGATATGTGGTTGCAAAGTGACCAAGGTTGGGAACTAAATATTCCAGGATACTTCTCTTTTAGAAGAGATAGGCAGAATGGAAAAGGAGGATGGGTAGCCCTGTTAATAAAGGATGGGATAAAGACAGTAGAGAGAAAGCATCTTTGCTCCGAAAATCTGGAAGTAGAATCAGTTTGGGTGGAGCTAAGAAACAGCAAGGGGCAGAAAACATTGGTGGGAGTTGTTTATAGGCCCCCCAAACAGTAGTTGTAATGTAGGGCAGAGTATAAATCAGGAAATTAGAGGCGCATGTAACGAGGGTAATTCAGTAATCATGGGGGACGTTAATCTACATATAGACTGCGCAAACCAAATTTGCCGTAATAGTGTGGAGGACAAATTCTTGGAATGTATACAAGATAGTTTTCTAGATCAGTATGTTGAGGAACCAACGAGGGAACAGGCTCTTTTAGATCTAGGATTACATAGGATTACATTGGATATACGGCACAGAAACAGGCCATTCGGCCCAACCAGTCCATGCCGGCATTTATGCTCCACTCGAGCCTCCTCCCGTCTTTCCTCATCTAACTCTATCAGCACAACCCTCTATTCCCTTCTCCCTCATATGCTTGTCTAGCCTCCCCTTAAATGCATCTATACTTTTCGCTTCAACCACTCCCTGTGGTAGCGAGTTCCACATTCTCGCCACTCTCTGGGTAAAGAAGATTCTTCTGAATTCCCTATTGGATTTCTTGGTGACTATCTTCTATTGATGGCCTCTAGTTTTGCTCTTCCCCACAAGTGGAAACACTCTCTCTGTATCCAGTCTATCAAAACCTTTCATAATTTTAAAGACCTCTATTAGGTCACCCCTCAGCCTTCTCTTTTCAAGAGAAAAGAGACCCAGCCTGTTCATCCTTTCCTGATATGTAGACCCTCGCATTTCTGGTATCATCCTTGTAAATCTTCTCCAGTGCCTCTATATCGTTTTTATAATATGGCGACCAGAACTGTACGCAGTAATCTTAAGTGTGGCCTAACCAAGGTTCGATACAGGCTTAGCATAACTTCCCTACTTTTCAATTCTATCCCTCTAGAAATAAACCCTAGTGCTTGGTTTGCTTTTTTTATGGCCTTGCTAACCTGTCGCAACTTTTAGTGATTTGTGTATTTGTACTCCGAGATCCCTTTGTTCCTCTACCCCACCTAAACTCATGACCTCCGTATTCTTCCTACCAAAATGTAATACCTCACATTTATCTGTGTTGAACTTCATTTGCCAATTATATGCCCATTCTGCAAGTTTATTAATGTCCTCCTGTAATTTGTTGCAGTCCTCCTCAGTATTGACTATCTCCCCAATTTGGTGTCGTCCGTAAATTAGAAATTGTGTTTTTGATTCCAAAGTCTAAATCGTTAATATAAATTGTGAACAACAGTGGTCCCAGCACTGATCCTTGTGGAACACCACTACCCACCTTCTGCCACTGAATAGCTACTTTTTACCCCTACTCTCTGCTTTCTGTCTTGAAGCCATCTAACTATCCATTCTGCTACTTGTCCCCTGACTCTGCATTCTCTGACCTTGTTCATCAGTCTATTATGGGGTACCTTATCGAAGGCCTTTTGAAAATCTAGATAAATTACATATACTGCATTACCATTGTCTACTCTCTCTGTTACCTCTTCAAAAAATTCAATGAGGTTGGTCAAGCAAGACTTTCCCTTTTGAAATCCATGCTGACTATTCATTATAACAACAGAAAACGCTGGAAAAATTCAGCAGGCCAGGCAGCATCCGTGGAGAGAGAAACAGAGTTAACGTTTCAGATCGAAGACCTTTCGTCAGAACTGGAAAAAAGCAGGAAATGGAATAGATTTTAAAGCAGGTTTAGGGGCTGGGAATTGGGGGAGGGGATGAAAGAACAAAAGGGAAGGTCAGTGATAGGATAGAAAGCAGGAGAGATTGAGACATTGAGGGACGTTAAGAGATATTCAAGGCAAGAGGAGGTGGTAATGTGACAGGTTAAGGAACAAAGGATGGCTCTAGATGAAGTGTGAATTGCGCTGGCAGAATGAAGGACAGCTGCCATGTGGGAGGGAAGAAAAAAAGGCCAAACAAAAAGTGTGGATAAAAAAAAAAAAATATATATATATATGTATGTGATAGGGGCCGAGGTTACTGAAATTGTTGAGTCCAGAGGGCTGTAGAGTGCCTAATCGAAAGATGAGGTGCTGTTCCTCGAGCTTACACTGAGCTTCCGTGGAACAATGCGTGAGGTCTGAGTGGGAGTGAAGTGGTGAATTAAAGTGACAGGCCATCGGGAGCTCGGGGTCCCCCTTACGGACTGAACGGAGGTGTTCCGCAAAGCGGTCACCCAATCTGCGTTTGGTCTCCCCAATGTAGAGGAGACTGCATCGTGAGCAGCGAATACTACTCATTACTATGTTGTTGGTTTCTCGATGTTCTTCTATTTTCTCCTTTAGCAGGGATTCCATTTTTTTTCCTATGACCGATGTTAAGCTAGAGACTGGTCTATAATTCCCTGGACATGTTCTATCCCCCTTCTTTAATATAGGTATTATGTTAGCTATCTGCCAGTCCTCTGGCACTACACCTTTTTGTAACAAATTATTAAATATGTGTTGTAATGCCTCTGCTATCTCTTCCCTAGATTCTTTTAAAATATGTGGATGCAATCCATCTGGACCAGGGGTTTTTTCCTCTGAGTTTGATTAGTTTATTTAATATATCCCCTCTTTATTTTAAATGCACTTATCTCATTAATAATCTTATCATCCAATGTCATGTCCACCTGTTCTATCTCCCTGGTAAATACTGAAACAAAATAATTATTTAATATTTCTGCCATCTCTCTGTCGTTACCTGTGATATTATCCTGTCTATCTCTTAATGGCCCTATTCCCATCCCAACCTTCCTTTTTTTTATTGATGTGTCTGTAAAATATTTTACTATTTTGTTTTATGTTCCTTGATGATTTAATTTCATAGTTCCTCTTTGCCTTCCTAATTGCTTTTTTGACTTCTCTCCTAATCTCTTCGTATTTTCCTTTATCATGCACTCCCCTGCAGTCTATATACTTAATGTATGCCTCTTTTCTTGCCCTCAGTTGTTCCCTTATGGCTTTATTTATTCATGGAGTCTCATTCGTGTTTAGTTTGTTCTTTCCTTTTAGCAGAATATATTGTTGAACACTGTTTTAAATGTTTCCCATTGCTGTTCTCCATTGTTTTCCTATCTTGTTGCCCATTTTATTTTCCCAAGTTCTATTCTCAGCCCCTCAAAATCAGCTTTTCTCCAATCTATTACCCTGGTTTTCATCATACTTATGTCCTTCTCAATTATCATAAAGTGTATTATATTATGGTCACTATTGCCTAGATGTTCCCCTACTTTTACTTCTCTTATCTGCTCTGGTTCATTCCCCATTACCAGATCCAATAGCGAATCCTTCCTTGTTGGGCTTTTTACATATTGGGTTAGAAAGGAGTCCTGTACACGTTGTCGGAACTCCATTCCCTTATCCCCTTTACCTACCTCTTCTGCCCAATTAATATCTGGGTAGTTGAAATCCCCCATGATTATTATTCTGTTTTTTGCTCATTTCCCTAATTTGTCTGCATATTTCTTCCTCCACCTCCCTTCCACTATTGTGCAGTGAGAAAGGGTTAATTAATAATCTTGTAGTAAAGGGGCCCTTAGGGAAGAGTGACCATAATATGATAGAATTTTATATTAAGTTTGAAAGTGATTTAGTTAAATCAGAAACTAGTGTCTTAAATCTAAACAAAGCAAACTACGTAGTTATGAGGGGCGAGTTGGCTAAGGTAGATTGGGAAACTACATTAAAAGGTATGACGGTAGACAAGTAATGGCTAGCATTTAAAGAATTAATACATAATTTACAACAAATATACATTCCTTTTAGGCACAAAAACCACACAGGAAAAATGGTCCAACCGTGGCTAACAAGAGAAGTTAAAGATAGTATTAGATCAAAGGAAGAGGCTTATAGTGTTGCCAAAAAGAGCAGTAAGCCTGAGGATTGGGAGGATTGTAGAATTCAGCAAAGGAAGACCAAGAAATTAATAAAGGGAAAATAGAATGAGAGTAAACTAGTGAGAGACATAAAAACAGACTGTAAAAGCTTCTATAGGTATGTAAAAAGAAAAAATTAGCAAAAGTAAATGTGGGTCCCTTACAGGCTGAGACAGGAGAAATTATAATAGGGAATAAGGAAAATGGCAGAGAAATTAACAAATACTTTGTGCCTGTCTTCACGGAAGAAGACGCAAAAAACCTCCCGAAAAAAGGGTCGAGCGAGAATGAGGAACTAAAAGAAATTAGTATGAGTAAAAAAAAAAAGTACTGGAGTAATTAATGGAACTGAAAGCTGATAAATCCCCTGCACCTGATGGTAACAGGACACTTAGAAAATAATAATAGGATTGGGCAGAGTCAACACGGATTTATGAAAGGGAAATCATGTTTGACGAATCTGTTTTTTGAGGTTGTAACTAGCAGAATAGATAAGGGGGAACCAGTGGATGTGGTGTATTGGATTTTCAGAAGGCATTCGATAAGGTGCCACACAAGAGGTGGTTAAACAAAATTAGAGCTCATGGGATTGGGGTATTCTAGCATGGATTGAGGATTGGTTAACAGACAGAAAACAGCAGGAATAAATGGGCCATTTTTGGGTTGGCGGGCTGTAACTAGTGGGGTACCGCAAGGATCAGTGCTTGGGCCTCAGCTATTCATAATCTGTATCAATGATTTGGATGAGGGGACCAAATGTAATATATCCAAGTTTGCTGATACAAAGCTGGGTGGGAATGTAAGTTGTGAGGAAGATGCAAAGAGGCTTCAAGGGGATATAGACAGGCTAAGTGAGCGGGCAAGAACATGGCAAATGGAATATAATGTGGAGAAATGTGAAGTTATCCACTTTAGTAGCAAAAATAGAAAAGCAGAGTATGTTTTAAATGGTGAGAGATTGGGAAATGTTGGTGTTCAGAGGGACCTGGGTGTCCTTGTACACGAATCACTGAAAGTTAACATGCAGGTACAGCAAGCAATTAGGAAAGCAAATGGTATGTTGGCCTTTATTACAAGAGAATTTGAGTATAAGAGTAAAGACGTCTTACTGCAATTATATAGGGCCCTGGTGAGACCACACCTGGAGTATTGTGTACAGTTTTGGTCTGCTTACCTAAAGAAGGATATACTTGCCCTAGAGGGAGTACAGCAAGGGTTCACCAGACGGATTCCTGGGATGGGGGGGGGGGATTGTCCTATGAGGAGAGATTGAGTAGACTAGGCCTATATTCTCTGGAGTTTAGAAGAATAAGAGGTGATCTCATTGAAAGGTACAAAATTCTTGCAGGGCTTGACAGGGTAGATGCAGGGAGGATGTTTCCCCTGGCTGGGGAGTCTAGAACCAGGGGTCACAGTCTCAGAATAAGGGGTCGGCCAATTAGGACTGAGATGAGGAGAAATTTCTTCACTCAGAGGGTGGTGAATCTTTGGAATTCTCTACCCCAGAGGCTGTTGAGCTTCAGTCGTTCTGTATATTCAAGGCAGAGATCGATAGATTTTTGGATGTTAAGGGAATCAAGGGATATGGGGATAGTGCAGGAAAGTGGAGTTGAGGTAGAAGATCAGTCATGATCTTATTGAATGGCGGAGCAGGCTCGCAGGACCGAAAGGCCTACTCCTGCTCCTAGTTCTTATGTTAAGTTGTGTTAAACTTGTTTAGGACTCTGGTCAGGCCGCACTTGGAGTACTGTACACAGTTCTGGTCTCCGTACTATAAAAAGGACATAGAAGCACTGGCGAATGTGCAAAAAAGATTTACAAGGATGGTACTAGAAGTGAGGCTTTACAGCTGTCGGGAAAGATCGAACCGGTTGAGGCTTTTTCCTTTAGAAAAGCGAAGAGTTAGCGGTGATCTTTAAAATTATGAATGAGTTGGACAGGATAGATGTAGAAAAAATGTTTCCACTTGTGGGAGAATCTAAAACTAGGGCCATAAACAATTGTTCCCTTTAAGCTCTGCAGCGCCTGTGCAGCCAGCTCACCGGCTTTTAAATCGGAAAAACCGCGCACCCCAAAAAAAAATTAACAGGAACATTGGCCATAAATACAAGATAGTTATTAATAAATCCATTAGGGCAATAATGAGAAATTTCTTCACTCAGAGTGGTTCGAATGTGGAACTCGCTACCACAGGGAGTGGTTGAGACGAATAGCTTAGATGGTTTCAAAAGGAAACTAGACAAATACATGAGAAAAGGGAATAGAAAGATATGCTGAAAGGCTGAGATAAGGCAGCTGGAATGGGGGGGGGGGGGGGGGGCGGGAGGGCGTGTGGAGTATAAACACCAGCACAGACTAGTTGGCGAATGACCTGTTTCTCTGCTGTAATAACTATCAGGAAAGACTGAACATGCTGCAGCTCTTGACCCGATAAAGGTCTTTAAGATAATGAAGGGGTTTGATAGGTTAGACATAGAGATGTTTCCACTTGTGGGCGAGACCAGCACTAGGGGCCATAAATATCAGATAGTCACTAATGAATCCAATAGGGAATTCAGGAGCAACCTCTTTACCCAAAGAGTGCTGAGAATGTGGAACTCGCTACCACAGGGAGTAGTTGAGAATAGCGTAGATGCATTTAAGAGGAAGCTGGATAAACACACGGTGGAGAAAGGAACAGAAGGATGTGCTGATAGGGTGAGATGAAGTAGGGCGGGGGCAGACTGGTGTGGAGCAGAAACACCAGCACGGATCAGATGGGCCGAATGGCCTGTTTCTGTGCTGTAGACTTGATATAAGTCGATGTACATAAAGCACTCAAGAATTTTCAATCAATTTCTTTGAAATACGGGGGTTGATTTTTCCGGGAAGCGGGCAGAGCACATGGAAGTCGGAAACAAAACGATGACTGACTGATTTTTAACTACCAGCTAGACTCTGCTATTTCCAGTAGGGGACACGGTCACTATTTAAAGGGTGCATGCACCTGTTTCAGGGAGGTTGCATTTACTCAATTTGAAGACTGCCGTCAGCTTGATTTACAACTGCGCTAGGAGATGGCTGGAAGGAGGGGTAAGGCTGCTCTCAGGTTTTCAGACGCCTCCCTGCAAATGATTTGTGTTTGGATGCACATTAAAACCTACATCACTTTTGGCACTTTGGTCAGCAGAGTGTTTGTAGAGTAGTTTATGAGTCTGCCATGTGGATAAGTCATTGATGTGAGAGTTGGCTGACTGTTTTCAGTGTAGGAGAATGCAGGATTAAGGCAGTGGTGGTGACAGCAAGAGGCATTGGTTTCATTTTTACTGATAGACTTATTAACAAAATTGAACAGCTCAGTTGCCTATTTGGCACAACATCAACTGCACTATCCTTATCAACCGTCTCGTTACTTCGTTAAACTCATTCAAGTTATGATGTGGAGATGCCGGTGTTGGACTGGGGTGGACAAAAGTGAGAAGTCGCACAACACCAGGTTATAGTCCAACAGTTTTATTTGAAATCACAAGCTTTCGGAGCACTGCTCCTTCGTCAGGGGAAGTGAAGGAATACGAATCGGCAAAGCATATATAGACAGAGAACAATGCCTGTGTAGCGTACAATGTCAGACGACTACAGTCAGAAAGATTAACTGTAGTCGTCTGACATTGTCCGCTACACAGGCATTGTTCTCTGTCTATATATGCTTTGCCGATTCGTATTCCTTCACTTCCCCTGACGAAGGAGCAGTGCTCCGAAAGCTTGTGATTTCAAATAAAACTGTTGGACTATAACCTGATGTTGTGCGACTTCTCACATTTGTCCACCCCAGTCCAACACCTGCATCTCCACATCATTTATAAATAGAGGCATAGAGTACAAAAGCAAGGAAGTTATACTAAACTCTTTATAAATCACTGGTTAGGCCCCAGCTGGAGTATTGTGTCCAATTCTGGGCACCGCACTTTAGGAAGGATGTCAAGGCCTTGGAGAGGGTGCGGAGGAGATTTACTGGAATGGTCCCAGGGATGTTATCTAGAGAGACAAGGGCAGCTGGGATTGTTCTCCTTGGAGCACAGAATATTAAGGGGAGATTTGATAGAGGTTCAAAACCTGGGATGGTTTTGATCGACTAAATAAGGAGAAACTGTTTCAAGTGGCAAAAGGGTTGGTAACCGGAGGACACAAATTTAAGGTCATTTGCAAAAGAACCAGAGGCAACATGAAATTTTTTTATGGAACGCGTTATGATCTGGAACGCGCTGCCTGAAAGGGCGGTGGAAGCAGATTCAATAGTAACTTTCAAAAGGGGAATTGGGAGAAATTTGCAGGGCTACGGGGAAAGAGCAGGGGGGAGTGGGACTTTTTCATAGAGCCGTCAGACACATGATGAGCCGAATGGCCTCCTTCTATGCTGTATCATTCTATAAGTCTATGAAGAACAATAGCCCTGAGGTACAGCAGGATGGCAAGAATTCCTGGGATTGTGCCTCCGCAGTTGCTGGTGCCTTCAGGAGATGAGTGAGGAGAAAATTAGCAAAAAAAAGTTGTAGATCTTTTGGGCACTAAGGCAATCAAGGGATATGGGCAAAAGTGAGAAGTCGCACAACACCAGGTTATAGTCCAACAGTTTTATTTGAAATCTCAAGCTTTCGAAGCTGCTGCCCCTTCATCAGGTGAAGTGAAGGAATACGAATCGGCAAAGCATATATAGACAGAGAACAATGCCTGTGTAGCGTACAATGTCAGACGACTACAGTTAATCTTTCTGACTGCCTTTTATCACACCTCGGCAGAGAACCATTCAGGTCAGGAAGGCATTATATCAAAGACATAGCAAGATACAGCTATAGTTACAGATACAGTTCTCTGTCTATATATGCTTTGCCGATTCGTATTCCTTCACTTCACCTGACGAAGGAGCAGCAGCTCCGAAAGCTTGTGATTTCAAATAAAACTGTTGGACTATAACCTGGTGTTGTGCGACTTCTCACTTTTGTCCACCCCAGTCCAACACCGGCATCTCCGCATCACGGGATATGGGGACAGGGTGGGAAATGGAGTTGAGGTAGAAGTTCATCCGTGATCTTATTGAATGGCGGAGCAGGCTCGAGGGGCCGTATGGCCGACTCCTGCTCCTATTTCTTATGTTCTTTGGGGAGTGGTATAGTAGAGAATTCTCCAGTAACCAATCTGAGGCCAGATCCAGAGCTCCAGACAGCCTTTTTCTCCTCTTACTTAATTACATGCATCCAGTTTGTTTGCACTTTTTGAAATTGAGTTCACTAATCTCATCACTGTTTTCTCCATCAGTGCTTGGTCATGTGTCTGATCTCTGGTGTGAAGGACGACTGATTTGAGTTTCTATTCACGGTCACATCACAACAGTGTAAGGTAAGTGCTTGCAGTCCTAAATGGTGTATGGTGGGATGGCACTGGGGCTCCACACACTCTGGTTAGGGAATGACGGCTGGGTGCTTGCCCACAGGGAGGGGAGAACGCAGGATGGCCAGCGGGAGAAATGGCTCTTTTTTTCCTGAGGTTGGACACACTGTCGAGGGAACTTTAATCTGCAATTTCCCGGGAGTGTTTAATACTAATACCGAGCGAGTGCTTCAATGGAAAGTGTTTCATGTTCCAGCATTAAGATGAGGACAAAATTACCCCAGTAAGTAGCAGAGTTTATAAATGGGTCAAAGGATTGGTGTAATTCTGCAATTCCATGGAGAACAATTCCTGCATTCACACAGGATCACAAAATATTTAATGAGGAAGCCCACTCTGGCCATCTTAATTCATCCCTATAGGAAGAGCCGACAGTCCCCATATTGCTGCATCTAATTTTTTAATGATTCCAGGGTCTGGGATCCATTCCAAGCGTTGATCATTCTGTATGAAAGGAGCTTTCTGCTTTTTGATTTTTGACCATGTGATCACTTGTCTAGCTCCGAGTTTAATCTGAAATAGAATTCCAGATCAACCCTTTCCACACCATTCACTGTCTGCCAACCCTCTGAGATCACCTCTTGGGCGCCTCCGTTCCAGACGGAATAGTCCAAGTCTCTCCAGCTTTTCCTTGTACCTCGGACCCTTGTCCCTGGTGATCAGCCTCATGGTTCCTTCCCGCACTGCTCGAGTGTCCCCCTTGTTTCTTGGCAGCCAGAATGAAACACTGTACTCCTAGGTGCAGCCTGACTCGAGCACTGTACTCTCCAGGAACAGTGCTTATCGTAGATCTGAACTAATTCCTTTCTCCTAGCTGTTAACCCACTCGCTGTGAATCACTGATTCTCTGCCACAGAGTTAGTTCAGTGACAGTAAAGGGGGTGTGATTTCCACTAGTGTCTGTGTCTCTCTGTCTATTGGTAAATTTGTCATTTCTCTCCACCAGCTCTGAGAATGTCAGTGAGTTACTCAGGGCCCCGTCAAGCCGGGGTTTCCTCAGTTGCTGGCCTGATGAGCATTAGCCGCAACGACGCATTTTTCCCCTCTGGGTCTTGATGCCTGCTTCCAGCCTAACTGTGTCTAGTAACAGTGCTACAGTGCCAGCAGCACCATCTAGGCTCGACCCCCCTCTATGTTGAAGTTATCACATATATGCCCTGTATACTTTTTGCATGATGTGACATTGCTGGTTGGTGACATTGTAATATAATGCTGTGCTTGTACAGGGCCAGTATGTCATGGCCATTATGTGCAAGCACTTTCCCTTTGCCACCAACTAACAGTGAGACTTGTGTCAATTTAAAAGTAAATTCTTGGGTCACTCTCCCAATCCCTGGCCTATAATAGGAAAGGCTGTTAAGTCCTGTGGTGCTGCCGGCAGAGAGCAGGCGAGAACAGGATTCCCTCTCGGCTTGTGTTCTCCCACAGCTGCATGCTGAGTTCAGGCTTTGTGGGGGTGCTAGGCATCACTTAACCTACTTGACTCTCCTCCTCGTAACCTTATTAGTGTCCAGCACTCTGCTCTGTCAAAAATGTCACGGGTGTGACGTGTGTAGTTGTGTGCCATAAGTCATGGTGCATTGTGCGGGCGCTCCACGCGGCGCGTTGCGCTCCACGGGCCGCATTGTGCGGGCGCTCCACGGGCCACGGTGCCCTTGAAATGCCAGCGATCAGTGAGTTAGATCAATAATAGCTAGCATATTAAGGGGCATTACGCTCGTGGACCCCAGACAAACGCAGGAATTATATGGAAGGGGTTCACACTGCAGTTTTATCCCATAGATGCTGACCGAGTATCCTGGGGCTATATGCAAGGTTGCTGTCATTGTTTAGTCACACGCGAAAGAAATGTTATGAATCGTAACCATTCAAGCGGAGACTGTTGCACTGATGTTGATGTGGCAGCAGCTGTCTGTACCTTTAGAAACTATCCACCTGAACCACTGTGGCCACAGCTTTCTGTTTAGGTTAGCAGAGCGAGCTTGTAGTATAAGAACATAAGAAATAGGAGCAGGAGTAGGCCAATCGGCCCCTCGAGCCTGCTCCGCCATTCAATAAGATCATGGCTGATCTGATCCTAACCTCAAATCTAAAGAACACAAGAAGTAGGAGCAGGACCCGGCCACTCCGCCCCTGTGCCCGCTCCGCCACCCACAGGGCCTTGACCGATCCGAACTCAGCCTCATGTCCAATTTCCTGCCCGCTCCCCGTAACCCCTAATTCCCTTTACTTCTAGGAAACTGTCTATTTCTGTTTTAAATTTATTTAATGATGTAGCTTCCACAGCTTCCTGGGGCAGCAAATTCCACAGACCTACTACCCTCTGAGTGAAGAAGTTTCTTCTCATCTCAGTTTTGAAAGAGCAGCCCCTTATTCTAAGATTATGCCCCCTAGTTCTAGTTTCACCCATCCTTGGGAACATCCTTACCGCATCCACCCGATCAAGCCCCTTCACAATCTTATATGTTTCAATAAGATCGCCTCTCATTCTTCTGAACTCCAATGAGTAGAGTCCCAATCTACTCAACCTCTCCTCGTATGTCCACCCCCTCATCCCCGGGATTAACCGAGTGAACCTTCTTTGTACTGACTTGAGAGCAAGTATGTCTTTTCTTAAGTATGGACACCAAAACTGTATGCAGTATTCCAGGTGCGGTCTCACCAATACCTTATATAACTGCAGCAATACCTCCCTGTTTTTATAATCGATCCCCCTGTTGAAATGTTGAGCGTCCAACACTGACCTGTTTGCTTTGCTTTCCAGGACAATTACCGTGCAAGATTCTCGAACTCAAGATGCCGGCGGGTCTGTACTACTCCGTGCCATACTGTGCCATCTTTGTTTTGCCGATCCTCCTCATCGATGTGCCAGCTGTGGAGGGATTAGTGTGTGCGGTAAGTTCAGCTTAAAAATGTGAACATTTTGAAGTTTAATTGGGTTTTCCCTCACCCACCCCCTTCACCGGGTAAGGGTGGAGGTACATTCCTCAAATGGGCAAGGTCATTAAAAAAAAAAAATGGATACTGAGTTTTAGGGCAAAAATGATAGTCAGGATGTCATGGCCAATCTATAACCGGCCGTAGCAATGCTGCAGGTGGAGTCTGTGTGCAGATTTGGATTCCACACTAGGAAGGATGTTGAGGCAATAGAGAAGGTTTTTGTTTTATTATTTGTTATTGGGGTGTGGGCAGCACGGACGAGGCATTAGTTATTGCCCATTCCTAGCTGCCCTGAGAGCATTAAGAGTCAGTCACGTAGTGTGGGGCTGGTGTGGCCTATAGGCCAGCCTGGGTAGGTGTGGAAAGAGCGCCCTTCTCTGGAGGACATTAGTCAATCTGTTGGGTTTTGACAACATTCTGGCTGCTTTCGTGGTCATTTTCCTTTCCTGGTGCCCACTAATTACCAGACTAACGGA
This sequence comes from Squalus acanthias, assembly GCA_030390025.1. Taxonomy (NCBI): domain Eukaryota; kingdom Metazoa; phylum Chordata; class Chondrichthyes; order Squaliformes; family Squalidae; genus Squalus; species Squalus acanthias. The sequence continues at coordinate 489,985 of JASTWF010000142.1, forward strand.
ATTCTGTTTAACAACTTGCCATGGCGGGATTTGACTCAACCTCTGGGTTGCTCGTTCAGTACCCTAACAACTGGGCTTGCCTGTACAGTGCAGATTTACTAGGATGCTGCCTGGTGGGTGTGAGTGAGTACAAGTACAAAGGAAGACTTGAAAAATTGAGGCTGTTTTCCTGAGATTATCGGGCAATTTGATACAAGTGTTTAAAATTTATGAAGGGATGGGACAGGGTAGATAGAAACAGACTGTTTCCAGTGGTTGAAGGGTCTAGAACGAGGGAGCATTGATGGGATGATTAAATGTAAGAGATTAGATCAGAAAATAGGAGACTTTTTTTTACCTAGTGCCTTTCAGAGCCCCTCAACCCTGTGCCAAAGTTCGTAATTGAAGCAGAGACCATGTCAGTGTTTAAGAACAGGTTCGATCGGTAGCTGATGGAAAAGAGATCTTGGGAGCAAGGCGGACACATGGGATTAGGAGCCTGCTCGTGGAGGATAAACAGCAGCACAGACTGGCTGGGCTGAAAGGTCTGTGTCTGTGCTGTAATTTGTATATAATTCTGTGCATCCCCATTTCCAGAGTTTGGACAAAGCAGTGGAGGAAGGCTGTAACTGGAATTGGAATCGACTTATTGGTTTGAAAGCAGTTCCTGCCAGTTACAAGAGTCCAGAATGAAAGGTTTGGGGGGGGGAGACGCAACCCATTTCCCAGTCATCGTACAGAAAGGCTCGGATTGGTGCTGTGTTGTCAGTCCCCACCTGTAAAGGTGGTTGGGTACAAAGTGAGTCCCACTTGCTATAACAGAGGTACTTCAAATCATAGTCATTACAGCACAGAAGCTGCCCAGTGGCCTATTGCAATTGAACTCAACTGAAGCTGCCTACTCCAATCCCCCTGTCCCTGATTTTTAAAATATTTATTTTCAAATACTTACTGAATGATGTTGCAGTCTCTGCCTCAATAGCCACTTGTAGTAAAGCAATCCATATTCTTACAACACTCTGTATGTAAAAGATTATTTTAACTTCTGCCTTTGTTCTTGTGACAGTCCTGAGTTTATGCCCCCTTGTTACCAGTGGAAACAATCTTTCACTATTAAACCTTTCAAAAGCTTTCATTATTTTGAAAGCCTCTATTTAGATAACCCTTAACCGTCTCTTTTTTTTCCCCTCCAAGCATTTCTTCATAACTGTAACCTCTTATTCCTGGTATCATTCCAGTGAATCTTTTCTGACCCCTTTCCATGGGTCTGTCGTTCCTAGGTGGGTGCCTAGAATTACATACAGTACTCCAGCAGAATGTTACCAGGGCTCCAAGAGTTAGGTTATGAGGAGAGGTTACATAAACTAGGCTTGTTTTCCCTGGAATATAGAAGGTTAAGAGGTGATTTGAGATTTTTAGGATTTTGAAAGCCATTGATAATGGATAGGCATTTTTTTCTGCTGATGGAGTCTAGGACAAGGGGACATAACTGTAAAATCAGAGCCAGGCCATTCAGGAAAGAAGTTAGGAAACCCTTCTTATGACAATGGGTGGTAGAAATATGGAAAACTCGCTCTCAAAAAGCAGTAGATGCTAGCTCAATTAATAATTTTATATCTGAGATCGATTTTTTTTTTTGCTAGCTAAGTATATTAAGGGATATGGAGCCAAGGCGGGTAGATGGAGTTAGGGTACAGATCAACCATGATCTCATTGAATGGCAGAACAGGCTCGAGGGGCTGAATGGCCTCCTCCTGTTCCTTTGTCCTATGTGGTCGAACCAATGTCTTGTACAAATTTGAGAAGTCGCATAACACCAGGTTATAGTCCAACAACTTTATTTGAAATCGCAAGCTTTCGGAGCGCTGCTCCTTCGTCAGGTGAAGTGGTGTTGTGCGACTTCTCACTTTTGTCCACCCCAGTCCAACACCGGCATCTCCGCATCATTGTACAAATTTAACATCCCTTTCCTACTTTTGTATTCTATGTCTCCATATATAACTTGGAATCCCAATGGCTTTTGCTGCCCTACTCCTTTTAAAGATCTATATTTCTGCACGCCTAGATCTCTCTGCTCCTCCACTCTGCTAAAGGTCATACCATTTGGGGTATACTTAATACTATTTTTTAAAATATTCTTTCTTCAAATTGTAGTACTTCACATTTCTCTGCATTGTAATGTATCCCGCACATATTAGTCCACTCTGTCTGCGCCCATCTGCATCCGTCTGCCTCGTATTCCCATGTAAAATCCCTTCCGGTCCAAAGTTTGTCGGTAATCTTCAACCATTGTTGTCAATTTGTCATGTACCCTCTTTTTTTTAATCTGAAGCTGGGTTGCCAAAGTAGGAAGAGCTTCACTCTGCTTCTGACAGATGCTTGATGCTGACACTGCGACAGTGCGCTCCATTGCCCAGCACTAACAGAAGAAAAAGATAGCAAAATATTAAAGGTCAGGAATAATGGATCTATTTCCTTTCACAGTACACAAACAGCACCCCCAACACCACCATGCGCTTTGACGACCTGCCATCAATGTTTGGCTACCAGCTGCTAAAGGATGGGCTACAGGTAGGTTTATTGCTGTCACTAAAGAAAGGAAAATAAAAGAAAGACTTGCATTTCGACAGCGCTTTCCATGACCTCAGGACGTCCCAAAGCACTTTACAGCGGGGGGGTAAGGAACACGGAGGGCACAGTGGGGAAGGAGGAAAGAACGTGATCCAGGTCTAAAGGTTGGGGAGGGGGTGAGGGGAGGGAATGAGGGCGAGAACGTGATCCAGATGTTAAGGCGAGAACGTGATCCAGATGTTAAGACGAATCACGTTCTTTCAACCCCACCCCCTTTACACCCACACCATGTTCTCCCTCTCCTCCCCCCCAGATCTGGTTGATTTCTCGGAAAGCCCGGCATGTCATAGTCATAACGACACAGAAGGAGGCCATTTGGCCCATCGAGTCCGTGCCGGCTCTCTGCAGAGCAATCCAGTCAGTCCCATTCCCCCGCTCTGTCCCCGTAGCCCTGCAAGTTTATTTCCCTCGAGTGCCTATCCAGTCTCCCCTTGAAAACATTGAGTGTCTCCACTTCCACCACTTCCGTCGGCAGCGAGTTCCAGGTCATCACCACTCGCTGTGTAAAGTTTTTCCTCACATCCCCCCTGTATCTCTTGCCCAAAACCCTAAATCTGTGTCCCCTAGTCCTTGTGCCATCAACCAGTGGGAACAGCCTTTCCCCATCTAGCCTATCCAAACCTGTCATAATCTTGTACACCTCTATCAAATCACCCCTCAACCTCCTTTGCTCTAATGATAACAAATCCAGCTTCTCCAACCTGACCCTGTAACTGAGATCCCCCATCCCCAGAACCATTGTGGTAAATCTCCTCTACACCCTCTCAAGGGCCTTCACATCCTTCCTAAAGTGTGGTGACCAGAACTGGACACAATACTCCAGTTGTGGCCTAACCAGAGTTTTATAAAGGTTCAGTGTGTGTGTGTCAAGTGACATCATTGAACTGGACAAAATCCGGAAGTCACAACACTGTTACTATTCACTTCATACCCAATAAACCTGTTACCAATTGGCAGGGGTATGGTAGCACAATGGTTAAGTTACTGGACTAGTAATCCAGAGTGATCTGGAAACATGAGTTCAAATCCCACCACGGCAGCTGGGGAATTTAAATTCACTTAATTAAATAAATCTGGAATTAAAAAGCTAGGTGACCATGAAACTACTGTAAAAACCCACTAATGTCTTTTAGGGAAGGAAATCCAGACCCACATTGATTCTTAACTGACTCTGAACGTGACTTTGAAATGGCCCAGCAAGCCACTCAGTTATACCAAACTAAGAATAACAGCACCTTCACCACACGGACTGCAGCGATTCAAGAAGGCGGATCGCCACCACCTTCTCGAGGGCAATTAGGGATGGGCAATAAATGACCAAATAAGAAAAAAAAAAAATTTTCCTCCCCTGAGTGTAAATTAGGCATTTACCCCGATTTGGGAAGGCAAGTCCACACTAAACCTCGTAACTGCATGTGGCCAGGTTTCAAGAATGGCTTTTAGATTAGGAAATAAATGGGTTTCCAACTGGAAGTCATCCAATATTTTTCTTTGTAGGGTTACCTGGTATTTGCAAAGCCTGAAAATGCCTGTGAGCCCATCGCACCGCCTCCGTCAAACACCACCACCCTGGACTTTATCGTTGTGATTCGCCGATATGGATGTAATTTTGATGTCAAGGTATGTAGTGCATGGAGCTCGAGTGACACCGCTACCTGGGCAATACTCCATATTGAACAGCTAAATGTCTGAAATACTTGGCTTATACTGCACCTGTGTGTCACCGTTACATGGCAGGGAGCTGCACAGGACCATGATGATTAGGATTTGATGTGATGAGCAAATGATGGGAAGAGGAAGTACCAGGGGAGTTTCACGTACCTGTTGATACATCACGGAGATAAGACTGTCCGACGCGAAGGGAATCTTCACCCCTCCCCCTCAGAGTCATTTTGTTATCTCTTTTTGTGAACTTTGTGCTCCAGGTGAAGGATGTTAGTGCTGGGAATGAATTCCTGCAGCTGCCAGGTTGGGGCCGATTTGCGCTGTGGACTCTGCACCCAACAGAATTGCCAATTTTTTTCTCCCAAGTATTTAGCCAGTTACCTTTTGAAAGCTACGATTGAATCTGTTTCCACTGCCCCATGAGGCAGTGCATTCCAAATCCTAACCACTAGTTAGGTAAAAAGCTTTACCGCCACACCCCCCACACCCCCCCCCCCCCCCCACCAACGCCTTTCTCACCATCCCCCCCCCCACCCCCGCGCCATTCTCAGGCTCCCCTCAGTACCGTACTGGGTGGTGCAGGAAGCCGAGGTATGGGAAAGCTCCGAGTCATGTTTCTGATTTACAATCATAAGAAAAACAAATGCTTGCATAGAAAAACTTTAAACGCGCGCTTGCACTGGTCTGATCACTTGAGCACCGGCAGGCATGAGAAATGCAGTGCGTATTTTTGTTGCAGGTGCTGCAGGCACAGCTGGCTGGGTACAAGGCTGCAATAGTGCACAATGTCGACTCGGACCAGCTCCTCAGCATGCGCTGGAGCAGTGGTAGGTTTCAACTCTTCATAACTCTGAAAGAAATGTTCACTCATCTTCATTTAAGATAAATAGAAAACTTAACATAATAACACAAAACCAGTTCAATCTCTGGTCTGTGCTCCGTTAGTTGATATCAGCCTGGTTAACAATGACATTAAACCAGCCGAGAATTTGCAAGAACTACAAAAAGGGGAGACTCTTGTAACAAAACCGGAGGCCAGTTTTCCGTCTCAGGATCTCCGAGTCTCTGGCAAAAGTGAAGCGTGATCAAATCCTCCTGATTTAAAGACGGCAGGGAAAGTAAATGTTTCCAAAGTGTTTTTTCTGGCAATCAATAGCTCAGTTATTCTGATCCTATGGGCAGCTGACTCTTCTGTAATAGTGTCAGTAAGGGATTGGAACAGCTTTCATCTTGGACACCTGTCCTCTGCGTCAGGCACTCTCAGGGCAGGTACAGCACGTGTTCAATACAGAGTAAAGCTCCCTCTACACTGTCCCATCAAACACTCCCAGGGCAGGTACAGCACGGGTTAGGTGGGCGTGTGTGCTGTGAGGAGGATGCAGAGAAACTCCAGTATGATTTGGACAGGTTGGGTGATTGGGCAGATGCCTGGCAGATGCAGTATAATGTGGATAAATGCGAGGTTATCCACTTTGGTGGCAAAAACAGGAAGACAGATTATTATCTGAACGGCAATAGATTGGGAAAAGGAGAAGTGCAACGAGACCTGGGTGTCCTTGTGCACCAATCGCTGAAGATAAGCATGCAGGTGCAGCAGGCGGTTAAGAAGGCAAATGGTATGTTGACCTTCATAGCGAGAGGATTCGAGTACAGGAGCAAGGATGTCTTGCTGCAGTTGTACAGGGCCTTGGTGAGACCACACCTTGAGTATTGTGTGCAGTTTTGGTCGCCTTATCTGAGGAAGGATGTTCTTGCCATGGAGAGAGTGCAGCGAAGATTCACCGGACTGATACCTGGGCTGGCAGGAATGACGTATGAGGAGAGATTGGGTCGATTGGGCTTGTATTCGCTAGAGTTTAGAAGAATGAGAGGGGATCTCATTGAAACTTATAAAATTCTAACAGGACTAGACAGACTAGATGCAGGAAGGATGTTCCCGATGGTGGGGGATTCCAGAACCAGGGGTCACAGTCTAAGGATAAGGAGTAAGCCATTTAGGACTGAGATGAGGAGGAATTTCTTCACCCAGCGAGTGGTGAACCTGTGGAATTCTCTACCACAGAAGGCAGTTGAGGCCAATTCATTAAATATATTCAAGAAGGAGTTAGATATATTTCTTAAGGCTAAAGGGATGAAGGGATATGGGGAGAAAGCAGGGACAGGGTACTGAATTTGGATGATCAGCCATGATCGAATTGAATGGCGGAGCAGGCTCGAGGGGCCGAATGTCCTGCTCCTATCTTCTAGGTTTCTATGTTAACCTGTCCCATCAAACACTCCCAGGGCAGGTAAAGCACGGGTTAGATACAGAGTAAAGCTCCCTCTACACTGTCCCATCAAACACTCCCAGGGCAGGTACAGCACGGGTTAGATACAGTCTACACTCCTCCAACAATGTCTGTCTACCTCAAGAGTGCCCTCTATTGGCCATGTGACATTTTTCCATTTCCCACATCAGCCATCTTGTGGCCTCTCAGTAAGATTGCTAAATTAGGCAAAAAGAACTTGCATTTAAACATCGCCTTTCACATAATCCGGATGTCCCAAAGTGCTTCAGAGCCAAGGACTTTGGAAGTGTCGTCACTGTGGTAATATAGGCAATATAACTGCCGATTTGTGCACAGCATGGACCCAACAATAGCAGTGTGAAAACTGACCAATTAATCAATTTTTGGTGGTGTTGGTTGAGGGATAATTGTTGGCCAGGATTCTGGGAGAAGTCCCTGCTCTTCTTTGAATAGTGGCCATGGGATCTCTTGCATCTACTTGCAGGAGATGGTGCCTCGGTTTAACATCTCGTGGGAAGGCTGACACCGCTGACCGTGCAGCACTCCCTAAGTACTGCACTCCTGATTGTCAGCCTAGGTCATGTACTCAATCCTCCGGAATTGGTCTTGAACCCAAGGCCTGACTCAGAGGGGCTGGGTGCTGCCAACTTGGCCGGTTTGTTCTGTGCTCCTTTGGAGAGTGAGATTGTCTCGCTGAGGTTAGAGCTTGAAATATTCGCTCAACTCTATCCTGCCAATGAGTCACATGGTTCCTACTGGCCAATCCAATCTTGAGGAATACTCGGGGCATAGATCATGTGATGCCCACTGACCGATCGCATCAGGAGATGATGTGGATAGAGCGGGCCAATCTGATAACCAGAGTGGTGTGAGATCGGTGGCGGATGAGAACATAAGAAATAGGAGCAGGAATAGGCCATTTGGCCCTTTGAGCCTGCTCCGCCATTCAATAAGATCATGGCTAATCTTCTACCTCATCTCCACTTTCCTGCACTATCCCCATATCCCTTGATTCCCTTAATATTAAAAAATCTGTCTTGAATATACTCAACGACTGAGCCTCCACAGCCCTCTGGGGTAGAGAAGTACAAAGATTCACCACCCTCTGAGTGAAGAAATTTCTCCTCATCTCAATCCTAAATGGCCGACCCCTTATTCTGAGACTGTGACCCCCTGGTTCTGGACTCCCCAGCCAGGGGAAACACCCTCCCTGCATCTACCCTGTCAAGCCCTGTAAGAATTTGTATGTTTCAATGAGATCACCTCTCATTCTTCTAAACTCTGGCAAATATAGGCCTAGTCTATTCAATCTCTCCTCATAGGACAATCCCCCCCATCCCAGAAAGCAGTCTGGTGAACCTTCGTTGCACTCCCTCTATGGCAAGTATATCCTTCTTTAGGTAAGGAGACCAAAACTGTACACAATACTCCAGGTGTGGTCTCAACAGGGTCCTATATAATTGCAGTAAGATGTCTTTACTCTTATACTCAAATCCTCTTGTAATAAAGGCCAACATACCATTTGCTTTCCTAATTGCTTGCTGTACCTGCATGTTAACTTTCAGTGATTGGTGTACAAGGACACCCAGGTCCCTCTGAACACCAACATTTCCCAATCTCTCACCATTTTAAAAAATACTCTGCTTTTCTGTTTTTCCTACCAAAGTGGATAACTTCACATTTCTCCACATTATATTCCATTTGCCATGTTCTTGCTCACTTAGCTTGTCTATATCCCCTTGAAGCCTCTTTGCATCCTCCTCACAACTTACATTCCCACCCAGCTTTGTATGATCAGCAAACTTGGATAATATTGCATTTGGTCCCTTCATGAGGCGCTCTGACCTCTGACAGTATGTTATCGATATAAAAGAAGCAAGCTCAAGGTCTGCAGCAAGGGCAAATGTCTGAGACACCAGGCTGCTTCCTGCTGGGCTTGCTAAAGGCAAACTGAGGTGGTGCTTGGAGCTCACCAGTCTCCACTTGCAGACTGCTTTCCCGGCGCCTCAGCATTCACCGAAAAGCATTTTAACAGAACGCTATCATCAAACTAGTCCTGTTTGTCACTTCAAACTGTGCTAGTCACAGTGAACACTTGCCCCTGAGCAGAACCAGTGCTGTTTGTCAGAGCAGCGTCATGAAACTGTGCTCTGCTGCCTCCTGCATCATTCTTTCCCCCCACGGGATACGGCACAGGCAGCTTGCCTCCTCCAGAGTCTCCAGTAACATTGCTGTTGCGGTGTCCGAGCGTCTGAAGTTTTGTACGTTTACCGGGATGTTGATCAGCTGGAGTTTAGCAACTCGTCTGCTCTGTTGTGTCATGGGCACAGCTCTGGTAATTGCTATGGGCAATGCTGGAAGTTGCCCTGAGATAACTCTGGCTCTTGTTGGAAGATGCTTTCGATTGGTTGCTCCTTGCCTGCTCTTTGTCATCTCAACAATCCCATTTATCTGAAAATAAGCAGGAAATGACTGGTTTTCTTTCTCTCTTTATATTCTTTTTTAAGGTTGTTCACCGATTGGTGTTTTACAAAATGTCTGCTGTCCAAACTTTTATATAAATATTTAAACTTATTTTCATATCTCTGCAATTTGCCCACTGGCAAGATTCCTGTCTGAACTTTGCCTTTGGCGGGAGGTGTTCAGTGGAGATAAGACGGCTCCTTGCCAGCAACACGTGGCTGGTTTTCACGTGGAACATGAACTCGTAGAAACTGGTTGAAATGGTATTAGAGGCCCCCTATAGAAACCTTGGGGTTGGGGCAGGGGTGGAAACGATTTCAAAATCGTGTTTTGACTGACATTTCTTTTAATTCTGCAGAGAAAATCCGACATCAGATCACAATCCCGTCTGTGTTCATCGGGACCCAGGCCTCCCAGTTCCTGAAGTCTCTCTTCACTTACGACAAAGGGTAGGTGATGATTGTATTGCACCATAATCGTTGTAAATATCTCGAAATATGGTGTAAATGTCATATTTTCAGGGCATAGATATTATCCTTCTGAGCCTCCCAAGTCCGCTTTCAAACTCTGAGTCAGCATTCATGTCCGACTCACGGTCCCGCTTCCCATAAGCAAATATGTCCTTGGAAGCACCTGTCTGTGTCTCTTGTGGAGAATTCTGGTTCCGCCTGAGCGCTCCCTCCACCCCCCCACCCCCCCGCAAAGATGAGTGTACTTACTATTTCAAGAACTGTAAATGGTTTTTGCTGTGGGGAGGTCCGCATGCTGCTATCTTCACCCGTCTTTACTTTGGGTCAGTGGGTCATCTGATGTCCGAATTACTACAGGTCCAGTGTCACAGCTTTGTCCCCCTGCTCTGTGTTCACTTGAGCTCCAGTAATCGGAGTCTCGCACCATTTACCAACTAATGTGTGTGGGGGTATTTTGAACATCACCTACTTCCCTCTGCATTCTCCTCTCGACAAAAGCTCAGTGTTTGTAAAGCAGTGTAAAACTTCCTACGTGCTGCCGTTTACACAGGATATACGGCACAGAAACAGGCCATTCGGCCCAACCAGTCCATGCCGGCGTTTATGCTCCACTCCAGCCTCCTCCTGTCTTTCCTCATCTCACTCCATCAGCATAACCCTCTATTCCCTTCTCCCTCATATGCTTGTCTAGCCTCCCCTTAAATGCATCTATACTATTCGCTTCAACCACTCCCTGTGGTAGCGAGTTCCACATTCTCCCCACTCTCTGGGTAAAGAAGTTTCTTCTGAATTCCCTATTGGATTTCTTGGTGACTATCTTATGTTGATGGCCTCTAGTTATGCTCTTCCCCACAAGTGGAAACATTCTCTCTGTATCCACTCTATCAAAACCTCATAATTTTAAAGACCTCTATTAGGTCACCCCTCAGCTGCCTTTTTTCATGAGAAGAGACCCAGCCTGTTCATCCTTTCCTGATATGTATACCCTCGCATTTCTGGTATCGTCCTTGTAAATCTTCTCTGCACCCTCTCAAGTGCCTCTATATCCTTTTTATAATATGGCGACCAGAACTGTACGCAGTACTCTAAGTGTGATCTAACCAAGGTTCGATACAGGTTTAGCATAACTTACCTACTTTTTAATTCTATGTCTCTAGAAATAAACCCTAATGCTTGGTTTGCTTTTTTTAATGGCCTTGCTAACCTGTGTCGCAACTTTTAGTGATTTGTGTATTTGTACTCCGAGATCCCTTTGTTCCTCTACCCCACCTAGACTCGCACCCTCCAAGTAATAAGTGACCTCCCTATTCTTCCTACCAAAATGTAATACCTCACATTTATCTGTGTTGAACTTCATTTGCCAATTATATGCCCATTCTGCAAGTTTATTCATTTCCTCCTGTAATTTGTTGCAGTCCTCCTCAGTATTGACTCTTTCTCCCCCCAAATTTGGTGTCGTCTGCAAATTTAGAAATTGTGTTTTTGATTCCAAAGTCTAAATCGTTAATATAAATTGTGAACCAGTGTTCCCAGCGCTGATCCTTGTGGAACATTACGACCCACCTTCTGCCACTGAATAGCGACTTTTTACCCCTACTCTCTGCTTTCTGTCTTGAAGCCATCTAACTATCCATTCTGCTACTTGTCCCCTGACTCTGCATTCTCTGATCTTGTTCATCAGTCTATTATGGGGTACCTTATCGAAGACCTTTTGAAAATCTAGATAAATTACATCTTCTGCAATACCATTGTCTACTCTCTCTGTTACCTCTTCAAAAAATTCAATGAGGTTGGTCAAGCAAGACTTTCCCTTTTGAAATCCAGACTTTCCCTTCTGAAATCCAATACACTAACCAATCAGTGAAATGGAAACTATTGATTTACATACATGGCGAAAGAACCAGGGTGGGGGGAGGAAAGAGGAGAATTTTTTTTTAGGCAGCGAGTTGTTGTGATCTGGAACGCGCTGCCTGAAAGGGAAGCAGATTGAATAGTAACTTTCAAAAGGGAATTGGATAAATACTTGATTCGGAAAAATTTGCAGGGCTATGGGGAAAGAGCAGTGGGGAGTGGCACTAATTGGATAACTCAAAGAGCCGACACAGGCACGATGGGCCGAATGGGCTCCTGTGTTGTGATTCTATGATGCTCTCCCCTTGGCCATAGTTGTGCCCCCACCATATTCTCGCTAAGGTGGGATATGGCAGCCGCTCACTTGGGCCAGGATGGCCAGTGACTCGGCAACGTTAACTGGAGAATGGGATGGTAAGAAATCTTACCCTCGGTGAAAGATATGCCGAGAAATGGGCTGGCTTTTGTCGGCCACCTGGCGGTGAAGGTGGTTGTTGTAAAGGCAGCCCCCCTGAAGTTACCAGTCACCTGCTGCTGTGCTGACATTCTCCTGTGAAATCTCCAATGTTTTCAGTGTTGAGCTTGAAGCTGATGACCTCACAATCACCTGTAGCTCCTTCTGACATTGTGAGGCAGTCGGGACCTCCCTCTCGTCTCCCGTCTCTTGTCAGCTGCAATGGGCCCAATTGTGCTGTGCAGGTCATTTCCATTAGAAAATGCTCTTGCTGTACTGTGATGTTTGTTTGCGTGTTAGTTCTGTTTGTTTCTATCATGGTGGAAGTGTGTTTCCCACAATATCAGAGCTGCCTATATCAGTCTCCACTCCAAACATTCCTCCTTGTTCTGTCTATTCACAGTGCATACGTTGTATTAATGCCGGAGTTCAACTTCCCGCTGGGATATTACCTCATTCCGTTCACTGGCGTTGTTGGAATTGTGATTGTTGTCATGATCACTGTCATGGTAAGTGCATGGTGCAGACCGTATCGCTTATAGTTCTGCTTATCAGAAATGCTCTAAACTTGGTTACTTCCCAGTTGTTAGATTCCCTCAGCCAGAATGTTATTAAACAGCATCTCGCTAGTGCACAGGTTCCCAAATGGTAGACTGCAGACTGTACAGGATGTGAGCCAGGTGGATGAATGATGGGATTGGATGCGCCCAGGGTCTGTGTGCCGAGTGACACAGTTGGCAGCATGGGTGCAGACAGTGGGAGCAGGTTAAAAAAATCTGCCACACTGAGGATAAACCTGCCACAGGTTTCGAGCTGTCATTGTGACCAGTGTAAAGGTTGGACTGCTACTGATGAGTCTTTCTCTCGTATCTAATACAGTAGCTGTGTTGTGAGTGCTGAATCAGGCTGTCATGATGCTGTGCAAGTTGTGAACATTTCTGACGGTAGCATGCAGCTCAGTTGAGCAATGCGAGTGCACAGTTCTGTTGGTTGTTCACCCTTAGCTGCCCCATATCGGGGCCCAAATCCAGGCACATCAGAGATTTTGGCCTTTATATAAATGCAGGTTACTGCCCCGAAGACTCGTATATCGGCATTTCCCCCATTTTGATTTCTCTCTAAATTGTGAACTTTAAAATGGCTCAATGTGTGGGGTATTCAGAAAAGCAGAGCGAGTTTGGCAATAGAGCCAGTACTTCAATCATGCTTGACTAACCGGGAGAGAGTAACGGAGGGTAAAAATGAAGATAGTAACAGAGACATAAAAAGCGAGAGAGTAACCAAGAAAGGCAAGAGTAACAGGAAACCCGACAAGTGGTAGAGAAAGGAGAGTAACCGAGAGCAACGGAGACTCACTGGGAGCAGCAGCGAGAGCGGCCCTGGGTGGAGACTGAGTGCAGAGACCGAGGATTTAAAGAGCGGGAGAGAGAAAAAAACACAAGGAGTGAAGTCAGGACTGTTGGTAAAGATCACATCGTTTTTTTTTCTTTTTTCTTCTCAACAGCCTGGGATACATTTCGTGCGGGCCTGCCGATTTATCTACTTTCAAAGATACTAAACCTTTTCATACTTCCCCTCTCACTATGTTTATCTTATCTAATATTTCACACTCCTCCTCAACTATAATGTCTGCATCGTCCCTCTCTTTTGTGAAGACGGATGCAAAGTATTCATTAAGAACCATACCCACGTCTTCTGCCTCCACACATAAGCTTCCTTTTTGGTCTCAGGCCCTACTTTTTCCTTAGTTATCCTCTTGCTCTTTATGTATTTATAAAACATCTTTGGGTTTTCCTTGATTTTACTTGCCAATATTTTTTCATGCCCTCTCTTTGCTTTCCTAAATACCTTTTTAATTTCACCCCTGCACTTTCTATACTCCTCTAGGCTTTCTGCAGTATTGAGCTCTTGGTATCTGACACATGCTTCCCTTTTTTGCCTTTTCCGACCCTGTATGCTCCTTGACATCCAGGGAGCTCTAGATTTGGGTGTCCCAGCCTTTTTCTTTTTGGGAACATATTTTCTCTGAACCCCCTCTATCTCCTCCTTGAATGCCTCCCACTGCTCTGACTCTGATTTACCTTCAATTAGCTGTTTCCAGTCCACTTTTGCTAAAATACATCTCAGCTTAGTAAAATTGGCCTTTCCCCAATCGAGAACTTTTACTCCTGGTCTATCTTTATCCCCATCCACCACCTTAAACATTCACTCCCTCCACCATCGGCACACTGTGGCTGCAGTGTGCACCATCTACAAGATGCACTGCAGCAACTCGCCAAGGCTTCTTCGGCAGCACCTCCCAAACCTGCGACCCCTTCCACCTAGATGGACAAGGGCAGCAGGCACACGGGAACACCACCAACTCCAAGTTACACACCATCCTGACTTAGAAGTATATCACCGATCCTTCATCGTCGCTGGGTCAAAATCCTGGAACTCCCTCCCTAACAGCACTGTGGGAGCACCTTCACCACAGACTGCAGCAGTTCAAGGCGCCAGCTCACCACCACCTTCTCAAGGGCAATTAGGAATGGGCAATAAATGCTGGCCTTGCCAGTGACGCCCACATCCCATAAACGAATTAAAAAAAAAAAAAAAAAAAAAATTGTGCTCCCCATTCAAATCATTGATATAGATTGTGAATAGCTGAGGACCAAGCACTGATCCTTGCGGTACCCCACTAGTTACAGCCTGCCAACCTGAAAATGACCCGTTTATTCCTACTCTCTGTTTTCTGTCTGTTAACTAATCCTCAATCTATGCTAGTAGAATACCCCAATCCCATGAGCCCTAATTTTGTTCAATAACCTCTTGTACGGCACCTTATCGAATGTCTTCTGAAAATCCAAATACACCACATCCACTGGTTCCCCCTTATCTATTCTGCTAGTTACAATCTCAAAACAGATTCGTCAAACATGATTTCCCTTTCATAAATCCGTGTTGACTCTGCCCAATCCTATTATTTTCTAAGTGCCCTGTTACCACGTCCTTAATAATAGATTCTAGCATTTTCCCTACTAATAGTAGTACTGATACTAGGCTAACTGGTCTGTAGTTCTCTGTTTTCTCTCTCCCTCCTTTCTTAAATAGTGGGTCTGACTACTTGAATTTTTTGAGGAGGTCACTAACATGGTGGATAGGGGAGCGTCTATATGGACTTCCAAAGGCATTCAATAACATTCCGCACAAGAGATTTTCAAAACTGAATTCATACCGAATTGGAGACATCGTTTAAACTAACTTGGCAGGGGGATGGGATACGGAGTGGAGCTATAGTAGGGGGTGATGCACAGCCAAATACAGAGGAAAAAACAAGTCAGCCTGGAAGGCAGAGCAAATATGTAATGGCGCAAGGGAGTATGGCAAGGCTGGATGGCATTTATTTTAATGCAAGGGGTCTTGTGAGTAAGGCAGATGAATTGAAGGAGTTGATGAACACATGGGAGTATGATATTGCTGCTATCACAGATACATGGTTGAGGGAGGGGCAGGACTGGCAGCTCAATATTCCGGGGTATAGAATCTTCAGGCGAGACAGAGGGGGGGTGTAAAAGAGGAGGGGGTGTCGCAATATTCATCAAGGAGTCAATTACTGCTGTAAGGAGGGATGATATCTTAGCAGGTTCCTCTAATGAGGCCATATGGGTAGAACTTAAAAACAAAAAGGGGGCAAGCACTTTGCTGGGAGTGTACTATAGGCCCCCAAACAGTCAGGGGGAGATAGAGGAACAGATATGTAAGGAAATCTCAGAAGTGTAGAAATAATAGGGTAATAATAGTAGGGGATTTCAACTTCCCCAATATTAACTGGGATAGTCAGAGTGTGAAAGGCTTAGAGGGTGCGGAATTCTTAAAGTGCATCCAGGAGAGCTTTTTGAGCCAGCATGTAGAAAGTCCTACAAGAGAGGGTGCGGTACTGGACCTAATTCTAGGGAATGTAGCCGGGCAAGTGGTAGAAGTGTCAGTAGGAGAGCATTTTGGTGACAGTGACCATAATTCGGTGAGATTTAAGGTAGTCATGGAAAAGGACAAAGATGGACCGGAAATAAAAGTTCTAAATTGGGGGGAAGGCCGTTGTTAATATGATAAGGCAGGATCTGGCCAAAGTGGACTGGGATCAGCTACTTGTAGGAAAATCCACATCAGAGCAGTGGGAGTCTTTCAGAAAGGAAATAGAGAGAGTACAACGCCAACATGTTCCCATAAAGGTCAAGGGTGGGACCAACAAGCCCAGGGAACCCTGGATGTCAAGGGATATACAAGAATGGATTGGGGAAAAAAGGGAGGCTTTTGGCAGATACAAAGGACTAAAAACAGTGGAAGCCATAGAGGAGTATAGAAAGTGCAGGGGGGTTTATTAAAAACGAAATAAGGAGAGCGAAGAGGGGGCATGAAAAAACACTGGCGGGCAAAATAAAGGAAAATCCCAAGGTGTTTTAGAAGTATATTAAGGGCAAGAGGATAACCAGGGAAAGAGTAGGGCCCATTAGGGACCAAAGTGGCAATCTGTGTGTCGAGCCGGAAGATGTAGGTGAGGTTTCAAATGAATATTTTGCATCTGTGTTCACTATGGAGAAGGACGATGTAGGCATAGAAATCAGGCAGGGGGATTGTGATATACTTGAACAAATTGGTATTGAGAGGGAGGAGGTACTAGCGGTTTTAGCGGGCTTAAAAGTGGATAAATCCCCAGGCCCTGACGGGCTGTGTGAGGCAAGGGAGGAGATTGCAGGGTCTCTGACACAAATTTTCAGAACCTCTCTGGCCACAGGGGAGGTGCCAGAGGACTGGAGAACAGCTAACTTAGTACCATTGTTCAAGAAGGGTAGTAGGGATAAACCAGGGAATTACAGGCCAGTGAGCCTAACATCAGTGGTCAGGAAATCATTGGAAAAAATTCTGAGGGACAGAATTAGTCTCCACTTGCAGAGGCAGGGATTAATCAGGGATAGTCAGCATGGCTTTGTCGGGGAGATCATGTCTGACCAATTTGATTGAATTTTGTGAGGGGGTGACTAGGTGTGTGGATGAGGGTAGTGCAGTTGATGTAGTCTACATGGACTTCAGTAAGGCTTTTGACAGTCCCGCATGGGATCCAGGGCAATTTGGCACATTGGATCCAAAATTGGCTTAGTGGCAGGAGGCAGAGGGTGATGGTCGAAGGTTGTTTTTGTGACTGGAAGCCTGTGTCCAGTGGTGTACCGCAGAGATCGGTGCTGGGTACTTTGCTGTTTGTAGTGTACATTCATGATTTAGATATGAATGAAGGAGGTATGATCAGTAAGTTCGCAGATGACACGAAAATTGGTGGAGTGGCAAATAGCGAGGAGGGAAGCCTCAGGCTACAGGACAATATAGATGGGATGGTTAGATGGGCAGAACAGTGGCAAATGGAATTTAACCCTGAAAAGTGTGAGGTGATGCATTTTGGGAGGACTAACAAGGCAAGGGAATACACAATGAATGGTAGGACCCTAGGAAGGACAGATTATCAGAGGGACCTTGGTGTGCATGTACATAGATCCCTGAAGGCAGCAGGACAGGTAGATAAGGTGGTTAAAAAGGCATATGGGATACTTGCCTTCATTAGCCGAGGCATAGAATATAAGAGCAGGGAGGTTATGATGGAGCTGTACAAAACGCTAGTTAGGCCACAGCTGGAATACTGTGTGCACTTCTGGTTGCCACACTATAGGAGGGATGTAATTGCATTGGAGAGGGTGCAGAGGAGATTCACCAGGATGTTACCTGGGCTGGAGCGCTTCAGCTATGAAGAGAGACTGGACAGGCTGGGGTTGTTTTCCTTAGAGCAGAGAAGGCTGAGGGGAGACCTGATTGAGGTGTACAAAATTATGAGGGGCATAGATAGGGTAGATAGAAAGGAACTTTTCCCCTTAGTAGAGGGGTCAATAACCAGGGGGCATAGTTTCAAGGTAAGGGGCAGGAGGTTTAGAGGGGATTTGAGGAAAAACTTTTTCACCCAGAGGGTGGTTGGAATCTGGAACTCACTGCCTGAAAGGGTGGTAGAGGCAGGAACCCTCAACATTCAAGAAGCATTTAGGTGAGCACTTGAAACGCCATAGCATACAACAAGGCTATGGACCAAGTGCTGGAAAATGGGATTAGAATAGACAGGGCTTGATGGCCGGCGCGGACACGATGGGCCGAAGGGCCTCTTTCTGTGCTGTATAACTCTGACTCTATTGTGACTTGGATCAGTGATTGGTTGGGAGGTAGGTGACAGACAGTAGGGATAAAGGGAATGTTCTCTGATTGGTGGGATGACAGGGATCGGTACTGGGGACTCAGCTTTTCACCACATATATTAATGACTTGGATGAAAAAAATAGAGTTGTATATCTAAATTTGTAGAAGACACAAAGTTAGGAGGCAAATTTCAGTGCTTGGGAAGGGCGTGAAATGAGAGGAGGAGTGAAATGTGGGATGCTTGGCTGGCAGTGTATAGTGTGACTGGGCAAGTGGTGGCAGCTACACTTCCATCCCCGTGTACCTCAAAACAACAGCAGGCAGCTCTCCAGAGCATTTGATCATCTGGACGTGTAGGTGAAAAGGCAGTCTGGCCACTGGGGCTGATGACAAACTCAGCTCTGTAATCCCATCCTACCTACCAACAGGGCAGTGAGAACTTGGCTGTTTGTAGTATGATTGAGCAAGGCGTAAAGAGGAAGTTACATCAGCCCAACGGTTCAGCTAATGACCGAGAGTGTTGCAACTAGACACAGCTAACCAACAATAGTTCAGTACGGTACTAGCAATTCAAACTGCTTGTTGATTTTGACTACTCTACTGCTTCTGTTACAATGGAGATTACTCTGAAGGACAGTGAGTGTTTAGGCTGGCCATTTCACAAAATCTAATGGTCACTTTCTAACTAACAAGAGGCCCCAAGGTTAAAGTCAGAGGAATGCCAATTGTCTGAATACTGCAGTAACCTTGCAGCAGCTCTCGCTGGTGACCATCCCTGTGTGAGCCCAGTGTCAGCAGGGTACAGCACTGAACCATGGAGAGGAATGGTCTTTAGATCAAACAAGAGTCTCTCCACTCATGCAGCAGATCACCATACTGCGAGCCAATGTACCACCCGGCCAACCATTGAACTGAACGACTTTCTCCAAGAGTGAAGATTATCTGCTTTAATGCAACAGAGAAAAGATTTAAAAGTGAAACATTCAATTGCACAAAGACAGGTTACTGGCCACAAAGCTATTTTGTTTAAAGCTACATAAGGCCAAAATGGCACATTTAGAAATCCAATATAAATGATCCATGGCCATTTATCACCTGTAGAGCAGGAATGTGGGGGAGCTGGAGACCAGTCGCCTTGTAAAGCACTTTGTGGAGTTTGTGAGCTGGTGACTCAGTTCACAAAATCGCCCGAGGCTGTTGTGCAATGTCACACACAGCGTCCCAGTCTGTACGGGGTTAACACACACACAGAGCGACGCACACGCACACGCACACACACTTCCCACATTATACTCACTTAACCTATCTATATCCCTTTGCAGACTCTGTGTCCTCACAACTTGCTTTCCCACCTATCTTTGTATCGTCAGCAAATTTGTCTACAGTACACTCGCTCCCTTCATCCAAGTCATTAATATAGATTGTAAATAGTTGAGGCCTCAGCACTGATCCCTGTGGCACCCCACTAGTTACAGTTTGCCAACCTGAAAATTACCCATTTATCCCGACTCTCTGTTCTCTGTTAGTTAGCCAATCCTCTGTCCATGCTAATATATTACCCCCAACACCATGAGCTCTTACCTTGTGCAGTGACCTTTTATGTGGCACCTTATCAAATGCCTTTTTGAAATCCAAATACACTACATCTACTGGTTCCCCTTTATCCACACTGCTCGTTACATCCTCAAAGAACTCTAATAAATTTGTCAAACACGATTTCTCTTTCATACAATCAAGCAGAGTCAACATGGTTTTATTATGATTTTCTAAATGTCCTGCTACTACTTCCTTAATAATAGATTCCAGCATTTCCCAAGTGACAGATGTTAGGCTAACTGGCCTATAGTTTCCTGCTTTCTGTCTCCCTCCTTTCTTGAATATGGGCGTTACATTTGCGGTTTTCCAATCCACTGGGACCTTTCCAGATTCTAGGGAATTTTGGAAGATTACAACCAATGCATCCACTATCTCTGCAGCCATTTCTTTTAAGACCCTTTACTTTAGCTACTCTCTTCCTTTTTCTATACTTTTAGAATCTCTTACTGTCTGTTTTTATATTTCTTGCTAGTTTACTCTCAACCAATTTTCTCTTTTTTTAGTCATCCTTTGCTGCAAGTTTCTAAAAATTTCCCAATCTTCTGAATACTACTAATCTTTGCAACATTGTATGCCTTTTCTTTCAATTTGATACCCTTCCCAACTTCCTTAGTTAGCCACGGATGGTTCATCCTTCTCGTAGAGTCTTTCTCACTGGAATACATCTTTGTTGAGAGTTACGAAATATCTCCTTAAAAGTCTGCCACTGCTTATCTACTGTCTTACCTTTTTATCTATTTTCCAAGTCCACTTTAGCCAACTCTGTCTTCATACCCTTGTAATTGCCTTTATTTAAGTTGAAGACACTAGTTTCAGACCCAAGTTTCTCGCCCTCAAACTGAATGTGAAATTCTATCATGTTATGATCACTCTTCCCTGGAGGATCCTTTACTATGAGATCATTAATTAACTGTTAATACTATATTAAATTAGTAACTGTTAATACTATAATAAATTAGTATTAGAACTGTAATAGCATATTATTAATTTGAATTAGATACACCTTAGTCTTAAGTTTCTGTAAGTTAGTTAATAGCCTATTAAATAGAGGCATGGCAGGACCGCTCAGTTCCACGGAGTGCACATCCTGTGCCATGTGGGAAATCCAGGACACTTCCCGTGTCCTGGACAACCACACATGCAGGAGGTGTCGTCAGCTGGGGGAGCTCGAGCTCCAGGTTTTGGAGCTTGAGCAGCAGCTGGCGTCACTGCGGCTGAGAGCTACGTGGCTAGCACGTTTCAGGAGGCGGTCACCCCGCAGCTAAGGAGTGTGCAGGCAGCGAGGGAATGGGTGACCACCATACAGTGAAGGAGGACCAGGCAGGTAGTGCAGGAGTCCCCTGAGTGCATCTCGCTCTCCAACCAGTATTCTGTTCTGAGTACCGGTGAGGGCAATGGTTCTTCTGGGGAGTACAGCCAGAGTCAAGTCTACGGCACCACAGGTGGCTCAGCTGTGCAGGGGGGAGGAAGAAGAATGGGAGAGCAATAGTGGTAGGTGATTGGATAGTTAGGGGAGCAGACAGGTGTTTCTGTGGCCGCAGACGGATGGTATGTTGCCTCCCTGGTGTCACTGAGCGGCTGCAGGACATTGAGTGGGGAGGCTGAACAGCCAAAGGTCGTGGCCCATATTGGTACCAACAACACAGATAGAAAGAGGGATGAGGCCCTGCTGGCAGATTTTAGGGAGCTAGGAAAGAGATTAAAAAGCAGGACCTCAAAGGTAGTAATCTCCGGATTACTCCCGGGACCACGCGCTAGTGAGTATAGAAATAGGAGAATACAGCAGATGAATGTGTGGCTGGAGAGATGGTGTCGGAGGGATGGCTTCAGATTCCTGGGGCATTGGGACTGGTTCTGGGGGAGGTGGGACCTGTACAGGCCGGACGGGTTGCACCTCAACAGGGCCGGAACCAATATCCTCACAGGGAGGTTGGCTAGTGCTGTTGGGGAGGGTTTAAATTAATTTGGCAGAGGGATGGGCACCAGGATGTAACATTAGAAAGGCAAAATAAAGTGCTCGAAGGATTTGGGGAGGCAGAGAGCACTAAAGTAAGAAATAGTAAGGTATTAGGTGGGGTCTAACTAAGAGAGAACACAGGATGGTCTAAGATGGGTTTACAGTGTATGTATGTGAACGCACGAAGCGTAGTAAACAAGGTAAGTGAGCTGCAGGCACAAATAGCCACATGGGAATATGATGTGGCAGTAACAGACATGGCTCAAAAAAGGGCAGGATTAGGTATTAAATATTCCTGGTAACAAGGTGTTCAGGAGAGATAGGAGATGGTGTGGCAGTATTGATTAAGGAGAATGTTAGTGCTGGAGAGGGAGGATGTCCTGGAGGGGTCAAGGACAGAATCTATATGGCTAGAGTTAAATAATAGAGGTGCCATTACACTACTAGGTGTATTCTATAGGCCACCAATTAGTGGTAAAGATATAGAGGAGTAAATTTGCAGAGAAATTAGAGGTGCAAGAACTATAGAGTAGTAATATGGGGGACTTCAACTATCCTAATATAGACTGGGATCATAGTGCTAAAGGCAGAGAAGGGGAAGAATTTCTGAAGTGTGTTCAGGAGAACTTTCTTGATCAGTATGTTTCCAGCCCGACGAGGGAGGAGACATTGCTGGATCTGGTTCTGGGGAATGAGGTAGGTCAAGTGGAGCAAGTGTCAGTAGGTGCACATTTAGGGAGCCGTTATCATAAGGTTTAGATTAGCTATGGAAAAGGACAGGGAGCAATCTAAGAGTAAAAATGTTTAACTGGGGGAAGGCCAATTTCAGTGGGATGAGAACGGATCTGGCCCGGGTCAACTGGAATCAAAGATTGGCAGGCAAAACTGTAGTGGAACAATGGGCTGCCTTTAAAGAGGAAATAGTTCGAGTACAGTCGAGGTACGTTCCCACGATGGAGAAAGGTAGGGCAACTAAAGCCAGAGCTCCCTGGTTGATGAAACAGATAGAGAGTATGATGAAGCAGAAAAAGAGCGTGTATGACAGATGTCAGGTTGCAAAAACATAGTCATAGAGTCATACCGGCACAGAAGGAGGCCATTTGGCCCACCGAGTCCGTGCCGGCTCTCTGTAGAGCAATCCAGTCAGTCCCATTCCCCCGCTCTATCCCCGTAGCCCTGCAAGTTTATTTCCCTCAAGTGCCTATCCAGTCTCCCCTTGAAAACATTGAGTGTCTCCGCTTCCACCACTTCCGTCGGCAGCGAGTTCCAGGTCGTCATCACTCGCTGTGTAAATTTTTTTTCCCTCAAAATCCCCCTGTATCTCTTGCCCAAAACCTTAAATCTGTGTCCCCTAGTCCTCGTACCATCAACTAGTGGGAACAGCCTTTCCCCGTCTAGCCTATCCAAACACGTCATAATCTTGTACACCTTTATCAAATCACCCCTCAATCTCCTTTGCTCTGATGAAAACAAATCCAGCTTCTCCAACCTGTCCTTGTAGCTAAGATCCCCCATTCCCGGAACCATTCTGGTAAATCTCCTCTGCATCCTCTCGAGGGCCTTCACATCCTTCCTAAAGTGTGGTGACCAGAACTGGACGCAATACTCCAGTTGTGGCCTAACCAGCGCTTTATAAAGGTTCAGCATAACTTCTCTATATTTGTACTCAATACCTCTATTTATGAAGCCCAAGATCCCATATGCTTTGTTAACCACTCTCTCAATATGTCCTGCCACCTTCAGGGACCTATGCACATTAACTCCCAGGTCCCTCTGTCCCTGCACACTCTGTAAAACTGCCATTAGTGTATATTGCCTCTCCCTGTTCCTTCTGCCAAAATGTATCACCTCACACTTCTCTAATAAATTTCATCTGCCACTTGTCTGCCCATTCTGCTAGCCTTTCTATGTCCTGTTGCAGTCGATTGGTATCATCATCATCACTGTTTGCCACGCCCCCAAGTTTGGTGTCATCGGCAAATTTAGAAATTCTACTCTGTATTCCAATATCCAGGTCATTTATATATCAAAAAAAGCAGTGGCCCTAGCACTGACCCTTGGGGAACACCACTGTCTACCATCCTCCAGTCTGAAAAACAGCCCTTTACCACAACTCGCTGTTTTCTGTCCTTAAGCCAATTCCTTATCCAAGCTGCCACTGACCCA
The DNA here is from genome assembly GCA_030390025.1 of Squalus acanthias. Lineage (NCBI taxonomy): Eukaryota > Metazoa > Chordata > Chondrichthyes > Squaliformes > Squalidae > Squalus > Squalus acanthias. Next base: position 513,715 of record JASTWF010000142.1, read on the forward strand.
CCTATTCCATGAGCCTCAATTTTGTTAACCAGCCTCCTATGTGTTACTTTGTCAAACGCCTTCCGAAAATCCATGTCGACAACATCCATTGCATTCCCTTAATCAATCCTCCCTGTTACTTGATCAAAAAATTCACTTCGATTAGTCAAACACGATCTGCCTTTTACAAATCCGTGTTGGCTCTCCTTAATTAGCTTAAACCTCTCCAAGTACCTGTTAATTTTTTCCTCGATTTATTGTTTCTAAAACTTTACCCACCACTGATGTTAAACTGACCAGCCTGTAGTTACTAGGAATGTCCTTACACCCTTTCTTGAACAATGGTGTCACATTTGCCACTTTCCAATCCTCAGGCACCTCCCCCGCATCTAGGGAAGATTGGAAAATTATGACAAGCCCTTCCGCTATCATCTCCTTCCCCAATTTCCTTAGCAACCTGGGATGCAAGCCATGTGGACCAGGCGACTTGTCCACTCTAAGCATACCCAGCCTTTCTAGTACATCCTGTCTATCAATGTTCACCCCTTCCATTGCTTCTATCTTTTCCACTTCTACCGATATTTTGTCAGCATCCACCTCCTTAGTAAACATCTGAGAATCAGGAGATATAGATATGAGAGAGAGAGAGAGAGAGAGAGAGACGTGGGGCAAACAAAGGATATGAGAATAGAATGGCAGCCAACCTAACAGGTAATCCAAAAGTCTTCTATAGGCATATAAATAGTAAGAGGAGGGGTGGGGCCGATTAGGGACCAAACACGAGACCTACGCATGGAGGCAGAGGGCATGGCTGAGGTACTAAATGAGTACTTTGCATCTGTCTTCACCAAGGAAGAGGATACTGCCAGAGAGACATTGATAGAGATAGTAGAAAGGCTGGCTGTACTTAAAGTAGATAAATCACCAAGAGCGGATGGGATGCTTTCTCGGATGCCGAGAGAATTGAGGGTGGAAATCGCGGAGTTACTGGCCATAATATTCCAATCCTCCATAGATACGGGGGCGTTGGCAGAGGACTGGAGAATTGCAAATGTTACACCATTGTTCAAAAAAGGGTGTAAAGATAAACTCAGCAGCTACAGGCCAGTCAGTTTAACCTCAGTAGTGGGGAAGCTTTTAGAAACAGTAATCAGGGACAAAATTACACAGTCACTTGGATAGGGGTGGATTAAATAAGGAAAGCCAGCACGGATTTGTTAAAGACAAATCGTGTTTAACCAACTTGATCGAGTTTTTTGATGAGGGTAATGTGGTTGATTTAGTTATACATGGATTTCCAAAAGGCATTCGACAAAGTGCCACATAATAGGCTTGCCAGCAAAATTGAAGCCCATGGAATAAAAGGGACAGTGGCAGCATGGATACGGAATTGGCTAAGTGACAGGAAACAGAGAGTAGTGGTAAACGATTGTTTTTCGAACTGGAGGAAGATATACAGTGGTATTCCCCAGGGGTCGATCTATTCCTGACTAAGTCGTGGGTGTACAGGGCGCAATTTCAAAATTTGCAGATGAGACAACACTTGGAAGATAAGTGAACAGTGAGGAGAATGATAGACTTCAGGAAGACAGGCTGGTGAAATGGTCGGACACGTGGCAGATGAAATTTAGAAATGCAGAGAAGAGTGAAGTGATGCATTTTGGTAGAAAGAATGAGGAGAGGACATATAAACTAAATGGTACAATTCTAAAGGTAGTGCACGAACAGAGAGACCTGGGGGTATGTGTGCACCAATCGTTGAAGGTGGCAGGGCAGTTTGAGAAAGCAGTTCAAAAGACTTACAGGAGGGAGCTTTACTCTGTCTCTAACCTGTGCTGTACCTGCCCTGGGAGTGTTTGATGGGACAGTGTAGAGGGAGCTTTACTCTGTATCTAACCTGTGCTGTACCTGCCCTGGGAGTGTTTGATGGGACAGTGTAGAGGGAGCTTTACTCTGTATCTAACCCGTGCTGTACCTGCCCTGGGAGTGTTTGATGGGACAGTGTAGAGGGAGCTTTACTCTGTATCTAACCTGTGCTGTCCCTGCCCTGGGAATGTTTGATGGGACAGTGTACAGGGATCTTTACTCTGTATCTAACCTGTGCTGTACCTGCCCTGGGAGTGTTTGATGGGGACAGTGCAGAGGGAGCTTTACTCTGTATCTAACCCGTGCTGTACCTGCCCTGGGAGTGTTTGATGGGACAGTGTAGAGGGAGCTTTACTCTGTATCTAACCCGTGCTGTACCTGCCCTGGGAATGTTTGATGGGACAGTGTCGAGGGAGCTTTACTCTGTATCTAACCCGTGCTGAGGGTGTAGTGTGCTGCGACTCTGACATACTGTCCAGTATCTTGCTCCTTTGCTGTACTGTGGGATTCAGATTTCTGTCACCTGCTTCGAAAACAATTTACACCTGGACCGAAAGGTAATCACGCAGAACGAAGACTAATTTGACTTTCTAAGCAGACTATGTGCGGGATTGATCTTCACACAAGATAATAACGAAATCCATTCCCCGCAATACTTTTTGAAAAAGGTATTCATTCCATCTCGCTATCATTCCAAACATTAAAAAATAAAAGACTACATGGAGGAGTGAGATACTCTTTAGACAATTAGAATGTTACTCAAAAATAATCCCGCCGTCAGGGCAGCCAGTCTGCCCTCCGATCCTGTTGTTCAGCTATTCCCCTCCCTGCTATTTGAAGCTCGGACTCTGGCTGCAAACTCTGCGAGATCCCGAGATCGGGCATGAGGCTGTGGGTGTTTATGGGGTTTGGTGCCCTGAGAGCGGGGCCGTCCCCTGCCCTGCTCCCCTCCTCTCCCAGGCCCGTCTGAAAGCTGGCGGTTGCAGCATTTGATTTAAAATCGGGTCGTGCAGTGAGAATCCTCGGGCTCTGTCCCAGCGTTCCCCATTCATGCACCCGTGGAAATAATCTTTCACTTTACCCACCGTAAAGTCTCCAGGTTTCTCTCGCCCCTTTATGGGACTGGGGAGCTGTTCCACTCCCTGGCCTCGACCCGCGGGACTGGGGAGCTGTTCCGCTCCCTGGCCTCGACCCGCGGGACTGGGGAGCTGTTCCGCTGGCTGCTTCAACCCAGGGCTGTCCGTTTGATGATTCCGATGTATCCCCAAGATATGCTGCTGCCTGTAAATGCTCCTCTTGTGAGGGTTTTTGGTGATTTTTCGCCCCTCCTCTGAAGGTGGTAACTCTTGACTGTGCTACAGTTCCACAGGTGCCAGCCCCCCTCTGGTGCATCACCCGTTTTATGTGCGAGTTTGGGCACTGAGGTTGTGGGCGCCAGCGTATGATGGAGCCACAGCAGAGCCTGATACCCTGATCCCGCCCCCCCCACACACACACATTTTCCAGCAAGTCACTGGATCAGCATTAGCACCAGGCATCCTGGCTGGTTTTGTCCCCCTCGTGCTCACCTCAGGGTTACTGAGGGTGTTTGTAACACACCTATTAGAACTCCGTGGCTGGCTGACTGACTGAGAATAGCTAAACCTCTGCACAGACAGGAGAGCGAACCTGAGCCTAGCTGCATGCTTCAACTCTGCCTCACCATCTTGGGCAGTGGAAATATATTTGTTGGTGTTTATTGTAAAGAGTGAATACAGAAATGTTTTGTTTTATTACATAGTAACTGTGTTGACCAGCACGTTCCCAGAAGCGCTTGTGTATGGAGCCTTACGAGCTTGCATTGCTTGCACAGAGTTGCAAACTCAGAGGACGTTTGAGTGATTTTGTGCAGCCTATAACATGAGATCATTGTCTCTCTCTCTCTCTCTCTCTCTCTCTCCTATGGCCTGAGGTGTCTCTTTATTTTGTGTATTGTAGATAGTGAGATGTGTGCAGTATCGGCGCAGAATCCGGAGGAACCGTCTGTCAAAGGACCAGCTCAAGAAAATTCCAGTCCATAAATTCAACAAAGGTAGGGACACTGGGAGAATTGCCAACTGCCTCAAAGGATTGTTCTGTGGAAATGGAAAGGTGCACATTGGCGCTGTCGAAGGCACCTCTAAGATTGGGCAAAGCACGGAGTTGTTTGCAGCCCCCTGAGTAAGACAAATGTGAGAAGTCGCACAACACCAGGTTATAGTCCAACAGTTTTATTTGAAATCACAAGCTTTCGGAGCGCTGCTCCTTCGTCCAACCTGGCATCAATCGGGACTGGGATTCTTGGTCCCTCCCACTCCAGAAGTGTGCAGACCAGTTTTTGGTCTCCACTGATGTCCAACCTGAGAACACTTCACCTGACGAAGGAGCAGCGCTCCGAAAGCTCGTGATTTCAAATAAAACTGTTGGACTATAACCTGGTGTTGTGTGACTTCTCACATTTGTCCACCCCAGTCCAACACCGGCATCTCCACACCCTGAGTAAGAAGCCAATTTAGTGACAGTCAGTGCAGAATGAATGTGTGCTGCGGTGTGACTTGTGTCCACTAGGGGGTGCCTGGACACAACCTATGCTGGTGTATTAGTGAGTGGCAGCCCCAAGTCCCACTGTGGTGCTGTCATGTTTCACCAACCTGCTGTCTGTCCCACACCCCTGACCTGTTTTAACCCAGTTTATTTCCACCAATTTACCCCACCTTTCCTATAGGCTCTTAAGTCGTGGCGGGGTATGGTTTCACAGATTGCCCTCCATTATCGTGTTCCAAGTGGCTATTCTTCCTGTTCAGCTACAGTGACATCATCTGGCTGCGATCACACCGCCTGAGAAGTCCACAGATATCCACCTTCCCAGCTGGAACCACTGAACACCAATCGGGACTGGGATTCTTGGTCCCTCCCACTCCAGAAGTGTGCAGACCAGTTTTTGGTCTCCACTGATGCCCAACCTGAAAGTTAACTTGGCCCAGACTGGTGGTGGGACCTCCGATCCTCAGGGGTCCCTCTGACTCACTCTGCCATCAGGGGAGCCGTTTAGTGTTTCCGAAAGTGAAATCATGACCGTTAAAGGCTTCAGCTTTATGCCTCACTAAATGTAGTCGCTGATTATTCAAACATTTTTACAACTAATTTGGAGTGATATGAGGGAGTTGCAAGCTTACTAAGCACCTGGGATTTAGGTATGACTTTTTTTTGTGTGGGGTGGGGGAATTTAGTAAAAGGGATCCATGCATCTTGACACCATTTTGTTCAAACTTGTTTTAAGGGCGCAGGGTTGAATTGGCCCAATTGTTTGTCCGAAACCTCTAGTGTGGGTAAAGCATTGTCGGAAGCTGCCTACGGGTGGAGCCCTTGTGCTATTGCAAATCTTACTAGCAATGAAATGTTACACCTCCCAAAATTGGCTTCATGCCGTGATGCTGTCCGTGCCGCTCCCACACCAGCGGCTTGAAGTTTTTTTTTACCCCAATTGGCTTTTATTCATGCACGAGACTGGCCAGGTGACTGTCAGTCAGTGTGCTGTTCAGCTGGGTGATTTCCCCTCCATAGGGCAGAGGCCCTGAAGCCAATTTTATTGCCTGCTAAGATCTGCTAACTCCGCATAGAGCAGGGATAGAACCCGTGTGGTTCAGCACTCACTCAGTAACCATGCTGAGCAATTGGGGAAGAAGCACTCTAATTATTAAACCTTCCATATTCCCAGCTGTAGAAATTGCCTGCAGAATGTGATGGTTTTAAGGATTGTTGTTCAGTTACCAAAAATCATTGGCAAGGCTGTAGGTGATGGGGTTTTTTTTTAACGACCTGAATCTCTTACAGCTTTCAAACCCCATGGGCGTATTCACCATTCTTGTCCAAACCAGAAAGCTTCTGAAAGCCACTTCATGCATGATCTGTGTCAGACGTGTCTCAGTGGGCAACACTCTCGCCTCTGAGTCAGAAGGTTGTGGGTTCAAGCCCCACTCCAGAGACTGGACCACAAAATCTAGGCTAACACCTCCGTGCAGTACTGACTGAGTGCTGCATTGTTGAGATGTTATCTTTCGGACGAGACGTTAAACCAAGGCTCCGTCTGCCCCCTCAGGTGGACGTTAAAAGATCCCATGGCACCATTTCGAAGAGGAGCAGGGGAGTTATCCCTGGTGTCCTGGCAAATATTTATCCTCAACCAACATCACAAAAACAGATTATCCGGTCATTATCACATTGCTGTTTGTGGGATCTTGCTGTGTGCAAATTGGCTGCTGTGTTTCCTACATTACACCAGTGACCACACTTCAAAAAGTACTTCATTGGCTGTAAAGCACTTTGGGACGTCCTGAGGTTGTGAAAGGTGCTGGAGAAATGCAAGTCTTTGTTCCTTATTTTAAAACTTAATTGAAGATTGTCCAACCTTTTCAGCTCCAATTATGTGACTCTGCTCCCACAGGGGCCTCCAGTTGGAATGCCAGCCTCAACCAGTGGTCACACTCTGTTACAGATTCTAGCTAGGGCGAGGGAAAGACTGCAAGGGCAACTAGGGATGGGCAATAAATGCTGGCCTTGCCAGCGATGCCCACATCCCATGAATGACAAATAAAAAAAAAAATTGCAGCTTGGAAGAGAAAAAGGTTGTAGGATCTGGGGACAGAGTTGCAGAATGGAACACTTGTACACATTACTGTTGGGGCTGGTGTGGCCCATCAAAGTTTGATGAGCTCGGTGTGTGGCCTGGAGTGCCCAGCACTGAAGGAGGAAGTGTGGTGGAAAAGAGAAGAGATGTGCAAAAGTGTAACTCCAGCATTTTAAAACTGACGACCTGGCTGGCTGGCTGGCTAAATTTAAATCCCAGATCACATTCCGTCACTGCCGGACTTTGACTAGCTCTTCAATGGAGCTGGGAAGTTGAGGTACGGGGCTTAGAAGCGAGATGTACTGGGGGAGCTCAGCGGTGCATCGGAAATGGCTGATCTGTACCTCCAACTCCATTTACCCGCCTTAGCGCCGTATACCCTTGCCCAACAAAAATCGACCCATCTCAGCCTTGAAAGCTCCAATTGACCCCCAGCATCCACAGCCTTTTGAGGGAGAGAGTTCCAGATTTCCACGACCCTTGTGTGGAAAAAGTGCTTCCCGACATCACCCCTGAACGGCCGCCTGTTTCTAATTTTGAGTATGCACTCTTGTTCTGGATTCCCCCACCAGAGCGTCTCTATCTACCCTATTGAATCCCATTTAACATTTTAACCACCTCGATTAGATCATTCCTCAATCTTCTATACTCGAGGGAAATCAAGCCTAGACTATGCAACTGTCCTTGTAATTTAACCCTTTCAGCTCCGGGTATCATTCGGGCGAATCTGCGCTGCTCCCCCTCCAAGGCCAATATATCCTTCCTGAGGTGCGGGGCCCAGAACTGAACACGGTTACTCCAGATGGAGTCGGACCGATACAACTGAAGCATCCCTTCCTCCCCTTTTGTATTCCAGCCCCCCTCGAGATAGAGGCCGACATTCCCAATCGCCTTTATGGTTGCTTTTTGTCCCTGTCCGCTAGCACCTTTTTCAGTGCTGCACCTGACCTGTGAGGCTTCAATCCACATGCAAAGCTGGCAAATGTTGCATTCTTCAGGTCCCAGCTTCATGAACTCTTGTCCTGATCTTGGCTAAAGTAGCAGTTTGTGCACTAACGTCGGCCTCCATGATCTCGGCTAGGAAGGGAGGGTCAGCCAAAGATCCCACTCCTATCCTTCTGGAAAGTGTGTGTGTGTGTGTGTGCACCACACTGAATGACAATAGGATTGGGCTCAGCTGTGATGCCCCCCATGTTCAAATAGCCTGCCAACACTCATTGTCTATGCTTACACAAGCAGAATGACAACTGGAGTGAAGCTTAAGAGAGCAGCCCTGTCAATAGAAGCAGTATCTCCGAGCCTTCAGGCAAGGCGGGGCAAAAAACTAGAATTACAAAAACAGGAAGCCTTGGTTAGAATATAAATGAATAGAGTTTAAGATATACTGCCGAAGAAATGTTCGGTGCAGTGAAAGGATCTCTAGACTAGCATTGTTTAAAATGAGAGGAAAATGTGCTGAATTGGTACTGAGTGGAAACACTTTTTTTTAGCATGGAAACTTTGTTGGTAGATATTTGACTCACAAGTAGACTTGGTTACTGATGTGTAAAGTTTAATTTCGAAACCCGAGTATCAGTATGTCAGGCGAGTGGTTGTGGTGAAGGTAGTTATCAGCTCAGGCACTTCCTGTTTGCGTCAGCTCGCCACTTCCCAGCATTCACATTATGCAGTCTGAGGTCGATTGGCTTTGCATAACCCATCTTATTGGGGGTTTGGAGAAATGGAGCTCCGTTACAGCACCGAGTGATGGCTGAAGAGGTTTATTTGCTGGAAACCCCATCTCCACAGTGAAGCCATCCCCATCACAGCCTGGAGCCAGCAGTAGGGTTCCCTATAATCGAGGTTGCTCTCTGAGCTTTTCATATTAAAGCTTAACACACTGATCTGTATCAGGGAGCAAAACCAACTCCAGGGCTGGAGTGGGCTCATCAGCCTATCTACCTCACTCCACTTCTATCCTCCTAGAACAGCAAAGTATCTTCCCCAAACTCTCTGAACAAAATAGAATCATAGAATGGTTGCAGCACGGAAGGCGGCCATTCGGCCCATCGAGCCCGTGCCGGCTCTCTGCAAGAGCACCTCAGCTAGTCCCACTCCCCTGTAAATCGAGCAATGCTGTTAATATCTTTCTAATCCCCTTCTCAACAGAAATGAAGTGCAGCCTGGAGCATTAATCTGTTTGAGGTTGCCTTGTTGCAACATGAAACAAGATGGAACTGCTCGCTGTGACCTTTAGTCAGTTGTGGTGCAAGGACCAATCTGATTCCAGCAATAAACGGTTCTTTTCACACAATGCCGTGCACCTTCAGTGTTTGGGAACAGACTATACAATTATCTAACATGAATAATTCAATGTAGCTTTTTGATGCTTATCCTTCAGGCTTACAATTTCCATCAAGGTTTACTGAAAACTCTTAACCATTTAAAAAGCTCCTCCATCAGGGCGACTGCATTACGCAAGTGATTGCTTCACCCAGCAATGCTTCGTGCTGTGGCTGATAGTGTTGTTTGTTTAGCTCTGCTCCCCCATTGGGTTACGAAGCTTTCCACATTTTTTTAATTTTTACACAGTTTTGGGAATGATGGAATGCTTACAAATAAAGGGGAAAAAAGAGCACCATGGGGAGAGAGGAATGGGACAGGGAAGGAAGAAGGGAGGGAAAGACTAAAAGTACCGTCAAAGCTAGGTTTTTTAGAGGCTCCTGAGAGAAGAGCAAAGAGGCACGATGAGAGTTCTGTGGGCAGAGACGTGGTGATTGGAAGATTGGCTACTGCTGGAAGGAGAAAGGGTAAGGCAGAGGGTGTGATGGCATGTGTTGTGGAGTAATGGGACTGTGTGAGGACACGGGCCAGACTCTGGGATTAGTTGGACTTTTGACATGATGAAGAGGACTGAATGACTGACTGTTCCGTACGGGAATAGCTCTGC